>VOPJ01007164.1:0-56505 GCA_014673585.1 Semibalanus balanoides | reverse complement strand
AGAGCTGTGAAATTTTCACAGTGAAACTGTAATTTCGAACATGAATATACAGTGATGTTGCCTGGGGTAGTTAGAACGATTGTATAAATACTTTTTTATCTGTTGAGTCCCTTCTTTCAAGCAACGCAACGCTGAAATTATGGGCTTTGATGTAAAAAGGTAGGTGAGATGCAATGCAATGACATCAGTAGGAGACAGTAGAGAATCAGTTGGGCAAACTACGGGGAGGCGATCTAAAAACAGATCAATCAATAAATAGATCATTTATGTCCATATTTGGGCATGCTTGCAGACCCAAATTAAAACGCCAATATCATGATTACCAGGCGATGAATGCAGGTCAATACCACACGAGCACCAAGGAAAAGCATGAAGCTGTACCCAGAACATAAAAATAAAACCAGGAAAATTTATTTGAGCTTTACATTCATCTGATACTGCGATCTAAATATTGATCGCGGGCACTGGTAATTCCTGCAGCAATCCATTTTTAGATCGCTCAAAACAGCTGGCTAATCAAAAATTTAGATCGCCAAACAGCTGACTGATCAAAAATTTAGATCGCCAAAAGCTGGCTAATCTAATTTTAGATCGCATACAAGGCAATGGTTTTATACACTTTTGATTTTAACAAAAATGTTAATTGTAAGTATAACAGGTTGAGAATGTTCCCAGTTTTTTATTTTAACACGGACAGCGGTCGATCGTTGACTGATCCGGAGCTAGAGCACCTGCATGAGGCACTTCAACTGTAACTGTCCAGTAATTTTATTGTTGCTAAATAAATATGTTGTGTGTGTACTCCACAGTTTACCTGCATTGATATGATATTACCTAAGGATTCTAGATAGTGTTCTATTGCCATTTTGCCATGCATAGTATAAGTATATTCCACACACTGGTTAGCCGACGATTGAGGTTTATTTATTTGGTCAATACAGGTTTTAGTTGCAAAACAGTAGGCATGTTAAATCATAGCCATTGCACTTCAGATATGTCATTTTAAAAATGTGACTCAGAAGCAACACAGACTGGAGCAATGACAACATACACAACAAACTTCAACTTTATTTGCAAACTAAAATCAAGCACAATTTCATTCTCTCACACTAAATCAGGTAGTTAGACTTTACGTCATTGATTAAACATATGAATAAAACATTCAATAATGACATTTCAACACATCTGTGAATTTTTTGCTTACGCAGGATGTTAACTTTTCTCAACCCCTCTGATGTCATCCAACTCTGAGCCTTGAGGGCATTCACATTCGCTTTCACAGGGATGCCAAAGTTCACAGTTAGAGTGCAGATTATCACCATTCATGCTCTGTAAAAACTGAACACCATCACCCTTCTTGGACAGGTTATAGGTACACTGTGTGATGTAGCACTGGCCACTGCCCTCACTCAGTCTATGCTTTCCTGCTGCTGGATCAGCCACTTGCTGTACAAGTTGGCTTCCACACCACTCCTCCAGCACAAGAGTTGCAGTCTTCCATCCCTTCTAAGCAATCTCTGCACCCAGCAACCTGCTTCAACTATGTGAGGGATGGTTGACCTGCGGACACAAAGGGATAACCAGTCAGGCCTAGTCACTACTCAAACAGTTATAGGTATTTTAGAAACTTATTAAGCAACTCACTTTTCTGGTAATTCAAACAAACAAAAAGCATATAACATTTAATGACATATTTTATACCTTAAGTCTGAGCATGAAATAATAAATAAACTCTCTGTCCTCTGGGAATTAATACCAACAATTAGTTTAAAAAACACTTTGGAATTTAATGAACAAAAGCTGAATGACCTGGAATTGTCACATGAAATTATTTTTTAAATTATTTTATTGTGTTTTCGTAAAAAGTTAACAAGGTGTTATATTCTACAACAAATGAAATAAATGAATTCAATAAAATCAGTAATGCATGAAGCTTATATGTGAACAATTTAACTGCAATAAAAAAACTTCTTAACGCAAATTTAGGCATCAATCAATCAATCAATCAATCAATCTATCAAGTGTATTAAAAACCATCGCACGAGGTGGCTATTCTGGTTCATGTTCATTTACAGATCACATACAATACGATAAAAAGCGAGTACAACTAACACTACACACGGTAAAATCACACTTTCGCAGAGCAGTCTTAAAAACATTCAGTGAATTGGCGGCACAAGCCTGTGGTGGCAGGCGTTTCCATACAACCGCCAGCCCGATATGAAAAAGCCTTCTGCGAGGCGGTCAAATCTGCACTTTTATGCAGGTTGCAGACTAAACCCGATCAGTGGCGCGCGTCTCGCGTGGTGGATACAGCGGCACGTGGGGTGATACATTGCAAAGTATCTCGGGTGGCCGCTCCTCCTCTCTGAGCCGGCCCTTGAACACCTTTACGGCATGCGGGGGCGCGCCACAAGGGTCTCGATCTTTGGCCATCACTAAGAATTTAGAGCTGGGGTTATATGATCATGCTTTTTGAGTCCGGTGACGATACGAGCGGCAAAGTTAATCAGCTTTTGGATTTTGACTGTTGACGCCTTGGTCGTCCCACCCCAACGCACAGGCAGTACGTAATATGTGGGAACAACGTACGCCTGGATAACAATTTTGAGGGCTTGCTGAAGTGAAGTAATGCCGAACTCTGTACAGAAAGAGACGAAAATAGCGTTTACATTTTTTGGAGACAACTCGAGACATGCGCGTCCCATGACAGACCAGGGTCCACTACGTACGCCGAGGATTTTTTTGATAACTGCTTGAGGCCTGCCATCGGAACCTTTATTCAAAGCGAAAATTTCTTGTTTTTGCTAATTTTTTATTTGATCAACAAGCATGAAACAGTTTTCTTTGTGTTCATTTTGAGGGAGTTAGAATCGAACCAACATTGGAGCTCACGGTAAGGTAACTCCAAAGTCTAATTTTGACCCGGCGAGACGGCAGGTCTTCAGGGGACGCGGCAATCAACGTGTATTGGTGGTCGTTCAGCATAGGAGATGAGGTGGCGCATGGGTCAAGTATCCAATAATAAATCGTGTTGTGAACAGAATGAACAAAACTGGAACCATAATCGATGCCCTGGGCCACCAACAAGTCACTGGAATCAAGTCATTGTCATCGCACGCATGCCGCATCTGCCTACGGCCGCTCAAAATAACTCTCGAACCAGTCCACGTCACTGACACCATAAACCATGACAACTTTGTGAGGAGGACGCCGTGGTCGACGCTGTCGAACGCTTCGAAAGCGTCGACCAAGCATGTGAGTGTGGTCGAGCTTCATGTTGAGTATCACTGTGTTAACCAACTAGAATATGCCTATTCATGAACACAAACTACAGCTAGCAATGAAACCTTTCTTATGTTACAAGACAAATAACTTCACCATGCCAGATAATTGTATATGATAATTTTGACGAAATGTCTATTGTCACCAGAAATCCACACCAAAATAGAAAACTAAAATTATGTATCACAAAAAAATACATTAAAAATGGTCCAAGCCCACTGCGCCACAATGTGCGACAAGGCGCAAACATTTATAAAAATGTTATGAAATTGAATTTCAAGCCAGGGAAGGGAACAACCTAAATATCACAAAAAACATTGATCCTGATGCTATTAGTAGTCTAAGAAGCCCAAATGCATCGCCAACTCCCACAACATCGCCGATACAAATTAATAACCGGGACTGGGAGCTCTCACCTGTCCGTGTTCATCCGATCACTCAGCAAAATGGTGTAGCTTGAGACGAAATGTTGCCGATGTAAACAAAATGCATTTTCTTGAAGCGATTTGTTTGTTGAAAACCATACTAGAGTTAATTTTGGTTTAATAATATAGTATATAAAGTAAAATAAATCACATATACATGAGCAAAAAACAATAAAAAGAGACCACAAAATAGTGAATTCACGGTGTTGTTTACATTATCTTCCCCTCAAGCCCCAAAGAGGACTTTGTTGGGCTCCAATGAGAGCAAGAATCGGTAGAGTTATTCATTTACTTCCTCTGTAAGGAAAAATATCGCCGAAGCTTGACTTTCTTATACTGAAAATATATGTTTGAAAGTGGTAATGTAACGAAATCGATCTAAATTTAGATCGAATGTCCTTATATGGGCAATGCTCCGCCCATTCCGATCTATTTATTGATCGATCAATTTTTAGATCGCCTCCCCGTAGTTTGCCCAACTGAAATGCTATAGAAGAGTGCTCCAATTGCATATTTTTATGCAATATGAGCGGTCACGAAAAATAATGTTTATAACAGCTTTTGTATAGCTTTGTGACTGTTTGACAAATGATAGAAGGCATGTATGTTGAGAGAAATGACAAACTTTACTTTTAGATACCCAAGTCACATTAATTAAAGGGTTACAATTAATTGTCGCCTTAAAAACCCTTCTTTCCAACTTTTTTCCCTCAACTCATCTTTTTGCCCTCTTACCTGGTTCTCTTACCTGGTTGGGTTCCCTATTGTCGGGGAAAATGGCGGTTTGGATGGAAAGGAGTTTGAAGGAACCCTGAATCCCATATGTGCCAGCCCATGTAGATAGATCTAACTTAGTTTGGCACCGATTTATGACTGGAATTGTGCGTCTTCCAAACAGATTGCCAATAATATATGCAATTACTACGTGATAGGCCAGGAGTATTTAATCAAACATACATCACATGAATTTATAACACCACATTACGCCACATGCACACCTACACAAAGCCAAACAGACTGTCGCATGCATGTGCTTCTAGCATTCCTTAAAAGGCAGTCAAGTTTGGGGCACATGCACGCAGCAGCCGGCAGAGCGTTTCAAGCAGCAATGCAGCGTACTGAGAAAAAGCGCTTTCTGATATCTGTGTGGGTGAAAGTACGAAAAATGTTATGGCCGTGGCCCCTAGTGCGTGCTTGTGGACTGTGGAGGTCGATCAAACAGATCATCAGGCATAATGCACGATTGTCCATTGAAAATTTTCCAGCATTGTATTAAGTCTGCGCGCAAAAACCTTCCTTGCACAGAGTATAAGTTTAATGACTGTAGGCGGTCAGCATAGCTAAGTAAATTTAGCCCATCGATCTGTTTGATCCACCTCCTTCTGGACATTCTCTAGTGTGGCGCAAGTCTTCCAAGTAGCCAGTGTGCCAGATGCACAAACAAGTATTCAATGATTGGACGAACATGGGTAATAAAACAAAAACAGCAATGAAACTCACGCGATCTGCAAACAGTAGATTTCAAGGAAATTTCGCGCCATGCCGCCAGCCTTATGCACCACAGATCTGATATGGTCATGGAATTTTAGAAGAGAGTCCACAGTGACAGCCAGGTCACTATGATTTCTGCCATCAAGGGATCTGCTTTCCCATCAAGGAGGTACACAGGTGGCACTAAGTTTGCACGGGATCTTGTGAAACGGAGAACTACACATTTCTTAGGGTCCATCTTAAGGCTCCATGATGCTGCTGTGGACTGTAATGTGTCTACATCCCTCTGTACTTCAGCAGTGGATAAAAGTGGTGTGGCTCCAGGGGCATGCACCACGCAGGCATATAATTTCAAGTCGTCGGCAAATATTTTATAGTCGCTAGACAATTGGGAGGCGATACTGTCAATATACACAAGGAAAAGCAGCGGGCCGAGTACAGAGCCCTGTGGAACATTCCGCTACGGACTCTCCTAGGCTGACTTATCTGTCCTTCACGACGCCTGACTCGGCATCTTGCCTGTCCTGTAGAAATGAGACCATACCATCAAGAAAGGTTAGCCATTCCCAAAATGCCAATTGACTTCAGTTTGACTATCATGAGGTCATGGCAAACCACGTCAAAGGCCTTGCTGAAATAAAACAGAATCACATCAGTTACTCCGCCTAGATCTGTGTTTTTGGACACTGTGTTGTATGCCAGAAGCATCTGATCCTTGTGCATCTCCCAGCCCTGAAGCCAAACTGATTAGATGTTAGAAGTGAGTTTGTTTCCAGGTAGCTCCGGAGATGGGTGCCGACTATACGGTTTCCATCGTTTTGCACACAACCGACGTTAAGCTGATAGGCCTGTATTGAGCGGGTCATAACCTAGAGACCTTTTTTGAAGATTGGTATGACCAGTGACGATTTCCAGGGTGCGGGCAGCCGCCTTCCTCGCAAAGATCTCTCTTAAATGACTCAGGAGGTAAGCGTAATTCGTACAGCCAATGTTTCAGTACCGGGGATGGATTTTATTCAGGGCCCATGGCTGAGTTAGGGTCAAGGTCCTGAGGGCAGAGTGGCTGCTCTTCAGTAGTTATTTCACTTGGGTAAGGAGATTCCATACAAACACCTGGTGTGGGGCTTGGATTATGGGGTAGTCACAGTGAAAACAGAGGCAAACAACTCTACCATGATTTCAGCATTATCACTCCAGTTACCAGAATGGTAAAAGCAACAGGGCCAACCGTCGGCCGGCCCACCTTCTTTTTCCGTATGTATGTAGTGGAGCAATTTCGGGTGTCATGAAGACCTTTCGATTAGACTTGATTCATAATCACACTGTGGAGCGCACACCGAAACTCCGTACTCTCTCTGTTAATGGAGTGCAAAACTTTTGTATGAGGCTAGAGCTCCGCGGATTTTCTGCCTAAGGGCTTGTCTACTTTTTGTAGCGACTGCATGCGGCCTGGCGTGGTGATGAAGAGCGGTTAGGAGGTCTTGTTGCCAAAAGGGGGTTGCCGCTGTTTGGTGAAGCTGCAAACCGGACATTCTGCTCGTCATTCCGGAAATATTGCAAGCAAGTGGTTAAAATGATCCTCTGAATCACGGCTAAAGCAGCTCTAAGATTTCCCAATCCACAGAACCTCATTGATCTGGCGCATTTAGCATAAGCGACCTCTGTTATCCATGGCTCCTCTTTGGGAAAGGGGCTCCCAGAGTCCATCGGTTGCAGCATGGTCTATCAAAAATATAGTCGCATATGGTTGGGCAATTTGTCACATCCTGGTAGTGGGGCGTTACTTCATCCAACATATCCAAGTGCGGTCTTGGTCAGATGTTAATACTAAGTTTAATATATTGCCTGATCTCGGATAGGTTGCTTGTGTGACCCATTGAGTAAGACCGACAGAGTTAAACAAGTCAACAAACTTTCGTTCCATTTTTTGACAGTCAGAGTGTGTTTTCAAGTTGTTCCAGTCTAGACTAGGGATATTTCTCCCATCAAAATTACTTCTTTATCGGCACAAAAATCCACTAGGAAAGAACAGACTAGCTCGTTATCAGAGTCTGAATTGGATGGAGGCCTGTATACTACAACAACAAGAAACCATTGAAACGCATCAAACAATGTTAGGATGTTAGGTACAATGGTGCAAAAACATCAACTATGGATAATGCTGTCACATACATATGCAACAAACACATGTTTATGCATGCACCAGCAGCAGTCATTACGGATGAGGGCATAGTCAGGTACATCTGAACCAAATGAGTAGACAGACGATGCCTGAAGAAGATGCGACTCGGTGATTGCATACAAATCCAATAACTATTAATAATTTGCAAAATCAGAGAGCAAGTTTACTTTTGGGCTAGACCATTTAGAATTAATCTGGTGCTAAAAAAATCGTCTCACCGTAGATCTAGCAAGGGACCTAGTTCCCCGGCCTGTGGGGCAGTGGGAGCAGGAGCAGCTTTGAGCAAGCACAGCAGCAGCCTGGGGAGGAGTGTGGTCCAGTCCTGTAAGCGGAGCAATGGTCAGTTTGGGGGCAGAGCGCAGCTGCACGCATGCAGCCAGAGGCGAGCTAGAGGGCGGGATGGACCAGCACATTCCAGCGACCCAGCAGCATGGGGCTCTTGAGCTCGTCGGCTGTCTGCAGATGATACAGCTCGATCTCTGCGCGGTAAGGTAAGTCACGAGAAATGAAGACTTCCATAATGCTGTTCCTTTCAGCTGTTTAAGCTTTATCCAGCCCATCTTATTACGGGTGTTGTCATCACTAATTTTGACAGCCGATAAGAAGGTAGTGTGTCCAGGGATAAGCTATGATTTCAAGTGTGTCCATCTGGTCCCCATTAAGTCACTGGGTATATCTGGGCAAACTTGACCTCCTAAAGTCAGTTGTGGAGGAGCAGGCAAACCTTTAACCAATGACAAAACTACGTACGCTTGTCCCGTTCCCTTCTGCTCCTTTCTTCCTCACGAATTGAGTGTGCGATAGTCCTGTGGTGTTGCTGTGATGCTGGGCAGCTTGTGGCTTGTCCTGGTGCAAGGCACAGACAGCATGCGCACCAGCGCATCATGGCTGGGGGCTGGGGGCGAGAGGAGAGGCTTAACCCTGAAAGTAAAAGCTCTTGATATAGCAGAGCACATCCTTTTCACCTGTATGAACAATGGTTCACGGTCTCTGCAAGGTTGTGTCTAGTCTGGCTTGCGCAGTGAGTTATCTCCGGGCAGTTACATGTTCCAATCTACACTTCATGCATATGAAATCTGGATTCTCAGGCCTCCATCATTACTGCCACGTATTGTCATCAATCATTCCTTGAGGCAAGTCCAGAGCACATTCTTAGCTGCTGTAACCCAACTGCTCAACACCTTTCACAGTCCAATGGGGTCGCAGCCCACTCATCACACACAGGTACACACCGACATTCTTCACCCCTGTGTGAAGGATGTGGTGAGACTGGGACTTTGGCCCTCTACCACCCTTAATCCTACTACCTAGTACCAGTGGGCATGTCCTCTACCATAGACAGGGTAGGGTAGCAAGGGAAACGATCAAGTTTTTGGTGAAGGAATTAGGAACTAAGCAGACGGACAGATGGACAAAGCAAGCAAAGGCAGGCCAGCACAAAGGAATGGATGGAAGTGACCAGCAGTACTTCCAACCAGGTTTCAGCAGGCAGCGTGCTGATGTAGCATGCAGATGAGGTGCAGATCCAGCATGCAGATGCAGCATGTAGATGCAGCATGCAGATGTAGCATGCATATGTAGCATGCATGCTGACTCGTTTAGGCCAGTCACCAGACGCCAACTCAGCACAGTCATCAGTCAATCAATGATAAGCAGATATATATGGCCTTGGATAAGCACATGCCCTTATTCGAGCCTAAACCTCATGCATAACTCCTTTTACATTCCAACTTAAAATCCCTCATTTCTCACTATAAGACCCTCATTTCTCACTTAAAACCCCTCATTTCACACCTTTCACCGTGCATAGGCGATGTAATAGCAAGTAGTTTTGTGTTACGTTTCACACATCAAATACGCGTTACATCCTTTCTTAGGATGTTTGCATGCTTAAAAGTTCCAAAAAATGGGGCATTCCAGCATTTGTCGCATGGCGGATGAAACCCCCCAAAAAAAACTACCTATTAAACCCATGTTAAACACACTACCCAGTGTTTTTTATGAAAAACCCAGGTTCTGCAACCCTGGTTTGCAGAGATCACAGGCTGTCCTTATTTGTCTTGTTGTCAGGCTTGATGTGTACCGGAAGGTGCCAAAGGATCTGACACAGCCGACGGTGACTGGAGCCATCATCTCCATCTGCTGCTGCACGTTCATGTGTCTGATGCTGCTCTCGGAACTCTACAACTTCATCTCGCCGGAAATGTGAGGAGTCAGACATCTCGCTGGGATATTATCACTCGTCTTCCTTCAGCAGGGGTATTCACTCTTATCTGATTTACCTTGAGCTGCTCCTGTTTGATATCCGGCTCTTGTGTTACGACCGTTGGTGATTATTTTTGTTTTATTTATGCGTGACTTATTAGATGCGCTTCGCCTACCGATGGTATTATGTTCAACGCCTTTGTAAGAGTTCTTTGAAGCAGATGATAGGCTGGTGATAGGGTTCTCTTTATATTTAGCTATGATATTAAAGTTATGATTTTCTCAGTTTGGGATATATATGCCACTGCAACTGCTCAAGTTCCTGCTCTCCTCTTTTTCTATCCTGTGTGGTTCGGGGGGCTGGGAGGGTCATGTCCAATCGGTTTAACTTGAAATTTTCATCACTGATGTCAATGAAATAGAGCTGTATGTATAATGATTGAGCAGCATGGGCCGCTCACTGACGGTCTAATATCACACACACACACACACACACACACACACACACACACACACACACACACACACACACACAGGCACACACACACACACCAGGTACATACACACACACACACCACACACAACACACACACACACACACACACAGCACACACACACACACACACAACACACAACACACATTGACTCACATTTATGCACACACACACAGCACACCACACCACCACACAAAACACAACACACACACACACACACACACACACAGACACACACACAGCGCCACACACACCAACATTGTCACACAAATCCCACCACACCACCACACACACACACACACACACACCCACACACACCACACACACACACACACACACACCCACACACACACACCACACACACACACACACACCAACCCACTACAACGGCGCACGGCGCACGGCGCACGTCACGGCGCACGGCGCACGGTCGCACGGCGCACGGCGCACGGCGCAGCGCCACGGCCGGCACGGCGGCAGGCGCAACGGCGCACGCGCACGGCGCACGGTGGTATTAAGCGCGGCGCACGGCGCCACGGCGCAACGGCGCACGGCGCACGGCGCACGGCGCACGCGCACGGCGCAGGCGCAAACGGCGCACGGCGCAACGGCGCACGGCGCAGCTGGCGCACGGCGCACGGGCGGCACTGCGCACGGCGCACGGCGCACGGCGCAGGCGCACGGCGCACGGCGCACGTTGGCTGGCGCACTGCGCACGGCGCACGCTATTATGCGCAACGGCGCACGGGCGCACGGCGCTATGGGCGCACGGCGCACGTGTGCGCACACGATTTCTTCTCTCGGGTTTTGGTCATCTTAGATCTAATTCTGCGGTGACTGGAATTCGCGTGAATCCGGATGGGTGGGGTCAGGGCCTCCGCGACAGCCCTTTAGCTTAGAGCGTGGGTCCTGATCTCGGGAAATCCATCCATCATTTTTTTAATGCAGTAAAAGTGTTGTATGTATGTGTGAGCCGCCCGTGTGGTGTGACGTCGTGACGTCTGACCCGCTGTCGAATGCCGACAGCGTGTCGGACCTGTTTGTCGACAACCCGGGCAACCTGTCGGGCACCATCAACGTCCACCTGAAGATCTCTCTACCCCGACTACACTGCGAATGTAAGCCGCTGCTGTAAGCCGCTGCTGTCATTGGCAGGGAGAGAGTGGATAATGACGTAGTGGGGCGCCGAGTCGTTCAAGGGAATGTTTCACCTTTATATGGGTTTTGAATTGAGCTTACCATTATCCTTGTCAGTTATTGACGAATTTAATTGTATATGACCATTTTCCCAAAAAGTTTTAAGCAATTATGTTTTGAATTTGCGAAATGGGTTTATACAAGTTCCCCCGCTGATTGGCTGACAGCCACTTCATGATTGTTTGTCCTGGGAGCCTGGACGACCTGTATTTCTCTAACCTGGGCTGGATTCAGGACTACCCACTGCGAACCGTGGCGATGTAAAAAACGGCGCCACAGTTTTTGAATTTAAGGGGTGTGTTCTGCCGCTCAATTCCCGCTGCGGGAATTCGTGGAATCCCCGACGAGCGTCAGCTGTTACGTTGTGAACGGCCGCACTTTCCCGGGGAATCCCTGGGATTCCCGCGGGAATCAACGGACAGAACACGCCCTAAGACGCCAGAAATGTCTGAAGATGTGTCATATGTCTTGTGGTAGCGTAAATGTTTTTTTTTTCTAAGGCTCATAATAGCTTAATAATGACGTAATAATCCCAAATAATCAGGGACGTAGCCAGGGGGGGCACGGGGGCCATGGCCCCCCCCCTGGCGAAATAAAATTCACACTAGATAGAATGAGATTCTCGTGAAAACGCCGACCCTACAACCCCCCCCCCCCCCCCGGTCAGCAACATATGGGCTGAGGAGCAAAATGTGATTTCACACTAAGGTTAATGATATTTAGGAGCAAAATGTGTTTTTTTCCGGCCGTGCCCCCCCCCCCCCCTGAGCAAAATTCTGGCTACGTGCCTGCAAATAAATATATAGTATATATATATATATATATATATAGTTGTATATTATATAACTATATATATATAAGTGGTTTTTCGAGAAACAAATGTCACCATCGTGTTCAGCAGCATTTACTCAATATTTCCGACTACAACCGGGATATATTTGACAGCTTTAAAAAAGGTGAAACATTACCTTTAATGCTAGGTGGTTAAATATTTGCATTTGGCAGAGGAGTCTGTTCTCTTTTTATGGACTGTGATATTCTGCATATGCACTTAATAATTCCTCTTAATTGTATTAGCATACAACTAGTCGAATTAGTTATTCTTAATGTGAAATATTGGAGTGGTAAATATTTCATAATATACCGAAAACCATGGTCGATTATGCTAAACTGTAGTGAACTATTGTTTTTTGTTTTCCAAATCACCTATTAATGCCAGTTATTTTTTAAGTCATTAAAACGTAAAGCAGTTAAGCGTAGCCGAAATAAGGACTGTAAAAGTGGGGCTCAGTAAGCAATGCCAAGCCTGTCTACTCCTAAAGTTCACCTCCTGATGATAAAACACGATGACATGACATATGAACCATTCGCCTGTGCTCATGTGAAACGTTATTGGCCGTGCCCCCAGATGTGGGTCTGGACATCCAGGACGACCAGGGTCGCCATGAGGTGGGCATGGTGACGAACACGGAGAAGACGCCCATTGTGGACGGCAAGGGATGTCTCTTCATCTCAGACTTCCACATCAACAAGGTGCCAGGTCAGATATGTGGACAGAAAGCTCTTACGAATTCATCATTTGCATTGCCGAGTCTTGTTCTTCGCTCTCATTCCCTGCACAACACATCAGACATCACATCGTTGTATGAGTTATGACCTCAACGTACCTACCGATACTTCACGAAATGTGTCGACTTGTCGCGCGTTATACCACACCTGGTGCTGCCACCGCCGTGTATGTACACCTCGCCACTGCCTGACAGCCGGGTAACGCCTCCCCCCCCCCTCTCTGTGTCGGGCAGGCAACTTCCACGTGTCGACGCACTCTGCCACCCGGCAGCCGGCTGGCGGCGCCGACTTCGCGCACGTCATCCACGAGCTGCGCTTCGGCGAGCAGGTCCCGGCGGCGGCGGCGCTGCGCGACGCAAGCTTCGGTCCCCTGGACGGCCACCAGGCGCTGGACCACCCCGGTTAGTAGGCAGGGGTGCCACCACTGCCAGGTGCCTGTCACTTGACCTGGGACGAGTTTAGACGAACGAGTTTAGACGAGAAAAAAAAATCCATCAGTTTAGACGAAACGTTTCTGTTGACTCTGCGTCGATCTTTTCAGTCCTAGTACCGGGAATCCGGCAAAGCTGACTGACATTACCCGATGAAGTTGTTACATAGAACTACAGCTAAGCTATAATTTGGAGAGAGTGTTGTCACTGTGATTAACGTGATGGTGGCCGTTGAGTCCCCCCGGGTGACCTCCTGACCCGCTGCGCCTCCACAGCGGCGGCCACGCACGAGAGCCTGCTCAAGGTGGTGCCGACCATCTTCGTGGACCTGGCCGGCGAGAAGGTGGTCGGCTATCAGTACACCTACGTGTCGCGGGTGAGTCTGCCGGCCGGAGACGCGGCGGCACGTGGTCGGCACGTGGCGGCACGTGGTTGGCTGAGGTCCGGTAACCAAACGACTGACTTACTGTGGTGTTACTGAGTTATAGGAGCTCTTAACGTTCGTATACAGATATTGAAATCATGAGTTGTGTCTGGTTTGTAATCAGTCAGGTGACCTCGGGGGGTCCAAAGTTATATGGTAGCATGGGCGTGACTTCTCCTTCTTGCCCATAGGGTTACATGTTAAAATGCCAACTTTTCAAGTCCAAATTTTCGGAGCACTATTATCCCAAGAAATTTAATTTCAATTTGTATCATAGAAATCAAAGGGTTGGAACCGTATTTATGTTCGATTTTGGGATCAAAAATGTCAAGCCCGCAACCAAACGGTTCTCGAGTTATTAGCCAAAGTATGCGAGTTTGCCACCACCGTGCCCGACTCACTTTTGTGAGTACCAAGATTTGATGGCGTCATATAGGACAACTCGGCCCAAAATGGGGTCCAGACAGGGACAATGCCTTCACCATTACGCCGGTTATATATGCCTTTTGCTGAAATGCCTGATCGAAACAAAAGCGCCCATAACTTGCCCGTGGTAAAGATGTGCGGCCAGTGAGATATATTATTCGCAGATCTGGTTGTGGCCTTCACTTTTTGGTATGGTTTTTAGTCTTTATAGTATATTTCTAGTGTATACCAAAAAAAATGGGAGTACCCAGTGTATAGTGCCCTGAGGTGACCTGTACCCCATGATTTGCGACACCACGCGAAGGTCAAGGCATTGGTCGGTCTGAGCGGTCATCCTGCATAGGGTGCTTTGTGTTGCGTTGTTTTGTCGCTGGCCGCCATGTACTGATGTTGGCTGATCGTCCTCAGGTGCGGCAGCAGTATGGCCGATCGCCAGCCATCTGGTTCAAATACGAGCTGAACCCCATCACGGTCCGCTACCACGAGCGGCGACCGCCTCTGTACACGTTCCTCACTACGGTAGGTGGCGCTGCTGACAGAGACGGCCGTTATAGGTGGCGCTGGTGACGGAACCGTTTTGGTGGGCCGCTGAAGGTCAGACGTACGGCAAACGGAGAGGCATGCCACAGAGTTCCGGTTGGGAATGATGAATTTCTCGTTTGATTTATCTGGCAGCAGACTCAATGTTTATTTATGCATTAACCGTTACTGCTGGTACGCCGTCCTTCCCTCTCAGGGGTTTAGTACCGTCGGGGAGGTTTGTTACGCCCGGTGGTTGTGTTGCCGGTGCCTTCTCTCCGGTATATCTCCTCACCGGTCATCACATCGGGAGGCCTGTGTAACCGACACCCCGTCCTCCCGCCAGGTGTGCGCCATCGTTGGCGGCACGTTCACCGTGGCCGGCATCATCGACTCTGTCATCTTCACCGCCTCGGAGGCCTTCAGGAAGTTCGAGCTGGGCAAGCTGTCGTAGCGTCGCCGCGTGGCCGAGGCAGACATCGGGACGGATCCTGTCAGGTGTGGTGCGGCGGGATGGAGATGACGGAGACGACGGTGGGCTGAAGGCGGCAGGAGGGTGACGCCGAGAAGGCTGCGTGAGATTGTCGGCTCCGGCGTGCGGTGGTGTGACGTCAGACCACAGTTTGTGACGTCACATGTTGTTATGGCGCGACGTTGATTGTTGCGAGGTCACGGAAAGGTCACATTTTGTAGCGCAGGACGGACTCGTTGGACTGCTACCTATCGCGGCTCCGGGGGATGCAGTGTTAGGTAGCGTATGTAGTATTACAGGACCGGCTGAGGTGGGGTGGAGGAGGGGAGGGGCCGAGAGTCTGCCTTCTGCTGAGCTGGGATCTCAGGGGCGCCGTGTCGGTGGAGGTGTGCCTGCTGGTCTATTGGATTGACTGTCTCCCGGTGTTGGCTGCGGCGGGCTGGTGGTGACTTGCTACACTTTGTCCCAGGTGGTGCCTTGGTAGACGGACAGGCTGGTACAGCTATGGTATGTGGCTGATGTTACGTACGCTGCCACTGACATCGCTTCAAAGGGATTCATGAAAATTGATCAGAGATTTATACCTACTTATGCTTTGTATAAGTATGCATTGTTATTCATATGATATATAAGTACCCAAAATTTATTGCTAGTAGGTAACGTGCGAGTGCGGTGAAAAATCAGCTGAAGATACTATTCCGCAGATATTTGTAGAGTTCGGAGTTCGCTGGGGCTGGGAGGCTGGGGCTTGGTGATGCAACATTCCGTTTGCTGGGCTGGGTCAGGTTTCGGGATGGGTTGTTTGCCGTTTTAACCACGGTATCTCCGCCGTGTGGCCTATTCCTTATGTGATGGACGTTATTGCGTGCCTTACGAATGTGGAGTGTTGTTGGTTATGTATTGTTTTGTGTCAAATAAAATACATTTTACATGTTTTATTGGTGGGAACTTTTACTGACCATTGCTAATGGGTGCTGGAGGCTAGGAGCGTTGTTGTCAGCACAAACTCTAAGTAAATACATTGGTGTCGTGTTAATATAATACTATTATTATATTCCCTTCCTCTCCTTCCTATTATGGCTTTTACCAGATTGCAAATAATGCGGGGAAGAATTACCCAAATGAACACAATGCAAATGCACAAGTCGTCTCTCGTAGTAACCCTATGTTCACTTAATGGCTTGAAAACATTATAAGAGACGTTGATGAAACCAGCACTGAACTGTGTTGAAAACATGCTGCGATCTGTTAGCCAGCAGCCTGATAATATCCTGGAAAGTCTTAAGCATCCACGGTGGCTGAATCAGGGGCGCTAATTTTTCGCGTTATATGAAGAAAGCCGGCCATTTTTTAACAGTAAAACACCATGTAAAATGGGATGATAAAATACCGCAATATTTAATGAAAATCGACCACTAGCCGGCACCACATGGGACATATGTGACCCTGTGTGACCTCTGATGGCCCGCTGTTGACCTCAGTCCTGTGGTCCGTTACCCTGTGTACCTCTGGTGGTCCGCTGTTGCCTCAGTCCTGTGGGTCCGTTACCTGTGTACTCATCTGGTGGTTCCCGCTGTTGACCTACAGATCCTGTGGCCGTTACCACCTGTGTACACCTCTGTGGTTCCGCCCTGGTTGGACCTCAGTCCTGTAGATCGGTTACCTCTGTGTACCATCTGTGGTCTGCTGTGCCTCAAGTCCCTGTGGTCCGTTACCCAGCTGTGTACCCTCTGGTGTGATTACATGCTGTTTCCGCAATTCTCAGTTCCTATGATGGGTCCGTTAACCCTGTGTACCCTCTGGGTGGTCTGCTTGTTGACCTAGTCGTGTCCGTTTACCCGCTGTGTACCTCTGGTGGGTCGCTGCTGTTGACCTCAGTAGTCCTTGTGGTCCGTTACTTTCCTGTGCTACCCTCTGGTGGTCCGCTTGTTGACCTCAGTCCCTGTGGTCCAGTTCACCCGCTCTGTGTTAGACCCTCTGGTGTCCGCTGTGACCTCGAAAGTCGTGGTAGTCCGTTACGCTGTGACCATCTGGGGGTCTGCTGTTGACCTCAGTCCTGTGGTCCGTTACCCTGTGTACCCTCTGGTGGTCTGCTGTTGACCTCAGTCATGTGGTCCGTTACCCTGTGTACCCTCTGGTGGTCTGCTGTTGACCTCAGTCCTGTGGTCCCCGCTTAGCCGGAGCTGCTGTGTAACCGCTCTGGTTCCGCTGTTGCACCTCAGTCCTGTGGTCCGTTAGCACTGTGTACCCTCCTGCGTTGGTCCGCTGCTCGACCCTCAGTCCTGTGGTCCGTTACCTGTGTATCCTCTGGTGGTCTGGCTGTTGACCTCAGTCCTGTGGGCCCGTTACCTCCCTGGTGTCACCCTCTGGTGGTCTGCTGTTTGAACTCTCAGTCTGTGGTCCGTTAACCGTCTGTGTACCCTGAGGGTGGCTCCCGCTGTTTGACCTCAGTCCTGTGGTCCGTTACCTGTGTACCACCTGGGGTGGTCCGCTTTGACCTCAGTCCCTGTGGTCCGTTACCTCCTGTGTAACCCTCTGGTGGTCTGCTTGTTGACCTCAGTCCTGTGGTCGTTACCCGCCACTGTGTACCTTGGTTGTCCGACGTTGACCTCAAGCCTCGTGGTCCCGTTTTTACCCCTGCTGTGTATCCTCTGGTGGTCCGCTGTTCCGGACACCTTCAGTCCTGTGGTCCGTTTACCCTGTGGGACTCTTTGGTGGTCCGGCTGTTGACCCTCCAGTCCTGTGGTCCGTTACCCTGTGTACCCTCTGGTGGTCTCTGTTGTGACTCAAGTCCGTGGTTCCGTTACCCCTGTGTACCCTCTGGTGGTCCCGCTGCTTTCCGACCTCAGTCCTTGTGGTCCGTTAATATGTGTTAACCTCTGGTGGTCCCTGCTGTTTGACCTCAGTCACTGTGGTCCGTGTACGCGTGGGCTGTACCATCTGGTGGGCTCTGCTGTGTGAACCTCAGATCTGTGGTTCCGTTACCGCCTGTGTACCTCGGTGTCCTGCTGTTGACCTCAGTCCTGTGGTCCGTTACCCTGTTACCCCTCTTGTGGTATGCTGTTGACTCAGTCCTGTGGTCCGTTACCTGTGTACGCCTCTGGGGTACCGCTGTTGACATCAGTCCTGTGTCCGTTATCCTGTGTACCCTCTGGTTGTCTCGCTGTTCGCACCCTCAGTTCCTGTGGTACGTGCGCTGTGGTACCTATCTCTAGAGACTGCTGTTCGCACTCAGTCCTTGGTCCGTTAAAACCCACGGCTTTGGTGGGGTACCCCCGCCTGTGGTGGTCCGCTGTTGACCTCAGTCATGTGGTCCGTTCACCCCCTCGTGGAGGCCCTCCTCTGGTGGTGCCGCTGTTCGACCCTCAGTCCTGTGGTCCGTTACCGCTGTGTACCCTCTGGTGGTCCGCTGTTGACCTCAGTCCGTGGTTCTGTTACCGCGGTCACTGTGACATTGTTGAGCCTCACGCGTCGCAGCGGCGGCAGTGGACGGCCGGCTGCTGGAGGGGCTGGCAGGAGCCGCCATTTCGTTGGTCCGGCCGCCGCCGCCGCCGCCGCCGCCGCCGCCGCCGCCGCCGCCGCTTGGTCCCAGATCGTGGTCTCGGATCGACCCGTGTCGACCGGGGCGGCCGTGAAGTCGGCCCGGCGCCGGCCGGTCGGGGTCGCCGCCTGGGGGCAGGCAGGGGGTACAGGAGGGGGTCAGTCGGCTGGCGGCAGCGGACGGAGTGGCTACGGCAGGACGAGTCCGGGCAGGGCCGCGCTTGCCGGTCTGCTCCTGAATTGTCACCAGTGCTGTATTGTCGAGCCTGGCCTGGTCTGGTCTACACAGCGCCGTCAGCCTGTGTCAGGTCTGCCGCTGCCGCAGTGCTACACACACACGGGACGGAGCTGTAGTAACATGACGACTACACGGACGGCAGCTGTAGTAAACATACGACACACGGGATCGGCCCAGCTGTTTAAGAACATAGCGGACAAACGGGACGGCAGCTGTGAGTACATACGGACACACGGACTGGCAGCTGTAGTAACATACGACACACGGGACGGCAGCTGTAGTAACATACGACACACGGGACGGCAGCTGTAGAAACATACGACACACGGGACGGCAGCTGTAGTAAGGAAAGCGACGTCCGATACAACTGCATCATAACATACGACCACACGGGACGGCACGCTTGTGTATAACATTACGACACACGGGACGGCAGCGAGTAACATACGACACACGCGGATGGCAGCTAGTAACTACGACACACGGGACGGCAGCTGTAAAACATACGACACACGGCGAGGCAGAATGTAGTAACATACGAACACGTGACGGCAGCTGAGTAACAATACGACACACGGACGGCAGCTATGTAAGTAACATACGACACACGGGACGGCAGCTGTAGTAACATACAACACACGGGACGGCAGCTGTAGTAACATACGACACACGAGACGGCAGCTGTAGTAACACACGACACACGGGACGGCAGCTGTAGTAACATACGACACACGGGACGGCAGCTGTAGTAACATACGACACACGGGACGGCAGCTGTTATTAACATTACGACACACGTGACGCAGCTGTAGTAACAACGGAACAACGCGGACGCAAGCTGTAGTAACATACGACACACGGGACGGCAGCTTGATAGTAACATACGACACACGGGACGGCAGCTTGTAGTAACATACGACACACGGACGGCAGCGTTAGTAACATACGACACACCGGACGGCAGCTAGTAACATACGACACACGGGACGGCAGCTGTAGTAAGGAAAGCGACGTCCGATACAACTGCATCATAACATGCCAGCTTGACGTTCATAGCTCACATAAATCGTGCACGTCAGGCTTACAGTCTTCCGTCTGCAGTTATTTTCTAACGCCAATTATGCATGCTAGAGGACTTAATCATAATATGTAGGTTTGTAATGTCCGAACGAGCAAACGTTGCGAAGTTACAAGTTTAAACCTCGCCCGTGTAGCGTCCAATCAGTGCGTGATCACGCAAGGGGGTACGAACCCCTAACGTCTCGCCCCCTAATTGAGTTTGAGTTTCGATTAAAAAAAAATGTGCTGCTTGTGACGAGAGGAAGCCATTGACGCCCCAGTTTAAGATCATGGGTCATTAGGTGACCTCTGAGGTTATGTCAATGACCCGGATGTCATTAAATAAATAATGTGTAAGAAATTGTACATACACTTGTCGAGCTTAAATCGTGAATGAACATCTTGGCGCAGATGTTCATTAACAGCATCCAGTTTTTAAAAACGAATAAACATCTTCTGATATCTAATGGGTGCAAAATATGATGTCAGCGTCACAAAATATCATAGAAACTGCAAAATTCCAAAAAGGTCATGTCGGGTCATCTGAGCCTCGGTTTACCTGTAAAAGTGCTTGACTGGTTCTTCTATTTTTACAAACTGGATGCTGTAACTGAGCATGGTAATGATATAGAGATTCAAATTAGTCTGATGCTCATTGACTGTTCTTAAAAAGATAAAGCAGAGTTAAGAATTAAACAACATTTCGTGCACGTCACTTCATCAGGTCTGACAGCTCTCAGCTGTCAGAGCTGATGAAGTGCCGTAAACGAAGTATTATTTAATTCTTAACTTTGTTTTATATTTTTAGGAACTAGGTATCAAGAGCAACAGGCTATCAATTTAAATCTCTCTTTATAAAGTGCATGACCCCTGTATAACATATAAATATGTAAAATTAATCCCATATTTTAAATCAGTGTCGCAAAATATTCTAGAAGCTGCCAGAAGCCAAAAGAGTAAGCTGACGTCATCGAAGGTCAATGACTCGGATGAAGTCTGAAAGGGTCAATCGAGGTCACAATCTTGGTAGAAACCACAACTATCGCCTGGAAACACTTGTGCATATGCGTCTGAACAGCAAACACTCAGAAATTGCACAAGTTATAAGAATTGGGGATACGTGACGCAATTTGCACCTGACATGACCCTTAGAAACAGGTCAGAGGTCACGGGCCATGGGGATAGAAGTTGTTTTTTTACTAATTTTTAGTCCGAATGTTTTGTATTGATGGCTTTCCAAGGTCAGGACCCACGCTAAACAGAGCTTGTTGCGCAGGTCCTGACCTCACCACCCGATCGCGCAATTATTGTTGGCCGTCAGAATGTAAAGACGAAAGTTGTACGTGCCCGACATACCTGGACAGTGGACACGGTCCTGCCCCGCTCACTGACATCACCTGGCCTTGAGTGCGACCGCTGCCACCGGCCGCAGGACCATTCCCAGCCAGGAGCAAATAGCGAGCGTCGAAGCGGACTCGAACCCGGGCTGCCACTACCGGGACTGGTCAGAAGCCCACTGCTCTCCCACTGAGCTACAGGATGAGCTACATTCAGAACAAGAACATCTTAATTATCACACGCAGTTAAATTTTGTCTCATTCCGAACATTATCTCAGAAAATGGCATCCATAAAGAGTAGGATTTTCATCAGGGTGCGAATAATGTCATTTAGGTCGTCTGTGAGCCATCTGGAGAGCGACGATGCGCCATTGGCTGCAGCGGCAGCGGCCTGGCTGCGGCGGTGGCGCCCTGAATCATACTCAGAAGCGGGGCGTGTCGTCAGCGCCGGGCCTCGGCTGCCTCACACATCACACAGCCTGCTGCCGGGGCTGGGGCCGGGGCCGGGGCCGGGGCCGGAGCCGGGGCCGGGCCGGGCGGTCTGTCGACTGTGTGCCTCGCATCATTTCACACTGGCCTTGCTTGCCGGGCTAGGTCGCGTGGCCACGGCTCGGTGCCCGGAGCGGGGCCTGGAGCGTGTGTGTCTCTGGGGGCCGCGCTGAGCTGTGTCCGCCCCTGGACCGGTGGTTACTGTGGGTACGGGGTGTACGGGGAGCTGGGACGGGGGTACTGGGGACGGGACGGGGACTGGGTGATCTGTGGGACGGGGACGTGATGGAGGGACTTGGGGAGGTACGAGGGTATACTCAGTGGACGGGGGTTACTGTGCGGTACGGACGGGGTGGTTGTAGTAGCCCGGGAACTGGAGGCACCTCGGTGTACGGGTGATTTACGGACATGTGTGGCGTGGACTTTTTGACTGGCAGATGGGATCTGCGGGTGGAAACTGGGGGACGGGCCGACGGGGATGGGAGCGGGGACAGGGGACGACGGACGGGCGCATGGGACGGGGACGGGGACGGGGACGGGGACGGGGACGGGGACGGGGACGGGGACGGGGACGGGGACGGGGGCCAGCCAGACGCCCGCTGCCGGCTGCTCGGCGGCACAGGGCGCCATTACTGTCACCCAGCGGCCGGTGAATCCATTACTGCTGGCCCGACGGCACGCTGTTGCACCCACCGGCCGGTCGGTAATCGTATGCACATACATTTAATGGGCGGCAGCGGGCAGCGGCGGGCAGCGGCGCACATAAGGATAAATCGGTCTTTTGGAGTGGCCATAATTACTTTTTCTGCGAAAACATGACGATCTGTCAGAGCTGCCGCCGACAGTCATCGGAGGGTCTGGTCACCAGACCCTGCTGCTGCCACTGGGATGCAGAACTGGGGCCGGGGACGGGGATGGGGCCGGGGTCGAGGACAGGGATTGGGATTGGGGACGGGTCGGGAGTCGAGGATGGAGACCGGGGCTCTGGGTAATGGTATGTTACCGATAGTCCACAATATAGGACAAATTAAGAATATTAATTCTCCAGGACGGGACGAATAAATGGGAAAATAACTGGTCCCCGGGGCAGGACATAAGTCGGGGCGGAGCCTGAATCCCTCTTAGAACACACTTCGTCGTCCAGAAATACTACGTCACTACAATGCCACCAAGATTGCCGCCGTTTCCAGAGTGGGTAAGTTTGTTACCATCGGCGCTGCGCAGCTCGCCGCAGCTCGGCTGCGGCCGCGCCACGGCTGGGACTAATGACGCAGTCTCGCCGGCCGGTCCGGTGACGTCAGAGGCGGCTCTTCATTTGATCTAACTTCTGAGCTCAACCTGTTTCCGATAGTTCTAACCCGGATTAACGTTATCGCCAGAGGCCGCCACACTGGAGTTAAATGACCGAATTTGCATACCAACTAAGCAGCGGAGTCGGTGCTCAGTGGATAATAAATTTCCCATTGAAATGCTGCAGGGATATCTGTGGTAAGGATAAAGAGTGTGGCGTGGGGGTTGTGGTTAGGGGACGGGACCGTCCTGCCAGGTCTGCCGAGATGCAAGTCCAGTACACCAACAGGTATGTTCTGGACTCCAGAACAAATCTAAATTACATTTATTTGGATGTGTTTAACTACTTGCAATCAGACTTGTAACTGACTCAGAGTTGAGTCATGAATCGACTCATGAGTCAGACATTTTGGATGAGTTATGAGTTGAGTCGACTCATTATTTTTTAATCGGGACTTGAGTCACGCTCTTCACCTGAGCAAACCAATTTATACTAGATAGAATGCGATGTTTCGGACACCCGACCGGCAACCTTAATCTTCCCCTGCACGGTCAACATCAAGTAATAATGAAACTTGTGATCAGTCATATTGAGTCGACTCAAATGTATTTTTGAGTCGAGTCAAATCAATTTGTTAAAATTATACTTTAGTCTAGAGTCGAGTCGAGTCATTTTTAATAAGCAGCTCTTGAGTCAAGAGTCGAGTCGATTCATTTTTTTTTTGTTAACAGCACTTGAGTCAAGAGTCGAGTCAATTCTTCGGCTGTTGAGTTAGACTTGAGTCGACTCAAACAAATGTGAGTCGTTACAAGTATGCTTTCGATAGCCGTTTTCACGAACGACGTTATTTACCGGCTAATTGGAGCGTTTGGGGTGTGGGGCGATTGGGGTAATTGGGGCGTTTGGTTTAAATGGGGGTAAGTGTTAGAGCTTTGGCCACGAGACACGGTGTTAGTCCAAAATGTTCTTGATTCCAAAATGCCAAAATTACCAAATTATGCCCCAAACCCCGCATTTAAACCAAACGCCCCAATCGCCCCAAACGCCCAAATAACCCGGTAGATAAAGATTTTCGTGAAAACGGCTAATACAAAGTTACTATAAACATAGCACATAATTTACATCCTGTTATCTGGGTATGTTTTGAGGTTCAGAATATGCCCAGTTGTGATCAGACATGCATCTCAGTCGATGCACGCAACGGCAGCAAAACCCGATCGTTATCAGGACCCGACGGACAGAACACAAGACGAGCACAAGCCGTGTCCGATGACCCACCATTTCACAAGTCTGGTATCACCCTGACTTCAAAGTTAACAGATGAAGACATAGCTGAAATTCCAACACCGGCTACTACCCACATTCTGTTGCATGTTCATTATAAGTAACCAATTGTGTGTTGGACTCAGGAGTGCATTATAAATCAGGTTTATGTTTGCTAAGTATTGCCTTGTGGACTGGTCGTTCTCGTTCTCAACAGCCTACGTGTAACCTATGCAAAGTGCTTTTACTAAATAGTTACAGTTGCCAATGCTTAATAGTTTTCTGAGTGTCAATACTATTTTGATTCTGAGTGTATGCTTGATTAATCTCAAGAAACCAACTTAACAGTTCTGTGACGTTATCTAGGATAGTGGGTCGCGGTATTGTACTGACTACGGAGACAAACTGTTCGAGGATGACAATATCACAACCGAATTCACTGCGATGGATCGCGCTTGAATGTAATAATGTATCCAATGATGTATACTTAGAATAATGTATGCAAAATACGTTGACAATTTCGGTCATTAGAGAGTTACATAATGAGAACACGAACCGCATAAAATACTGTGAATGTCGTATGGCAATGCCTATGACCAGGGGCAGATCTAGGGGGAAGGGGCCATGCCCCCTAAAAGATCCTGAAACTATTATCCCCCACAAAAAATACGTTCGAACAAACGGTCGGCCTCGGCAAATTGATCGTAAAAGTTGTCTTCGCAGCAGTCAAAATCCAGCTATCCACTGTCGAAAACGGGAAAATTTCGCACTGCTTCGCGGCATGACACAAGTTTTGCAATTGCTTACACAAAATTGAAAAATGGGAAAATAAATTGCATTGCGATGTTTGGTAAAGTCTGCAACCAGGAAAGGGTGTTTCCTCAGGCTTGGCTCCTCTCACGATCTGGTTTATGGTTTCAATATAACAATTTTATTTTCTACGGGCACGATCAACAATCATAAATTTCACGCCGCTTCGCGGCGTCACACCAGTGACGTCATAACGAACCCAACGTCGTCGTTTTCGGTTCGTCGTAACGCTGAATAGAATGAATATCATGAATATCTTAAATATTGTGATTGCTTGAATTAAATATCTTAACTTATGTGATTGCTAACTTAAAGGGAATGTTTCACATTAACATAAGATTTGAGTTGAGATGGCCAAGTTGTTGTATTTCCATTGAAATTAAGTATTGTTAGAAGTTAAACACCACAGAGGTTTCTAATCGAAATGTATATCAATTTGAGTTTTGGTTTTGACATCTGCAAATAATAAATAAGTCCTATGTAAGTGGTAGCCTCTTATAAGCGATGTTCGTCATCCTTTTTATCAAATGTGATGAAAGGTAGACTTGTTTTACATTTGGACTATACATTTAGCGCATACATCTAGGTCATAATATTGCGCGTTGAAGGTTTTTTCTATTTCCACAAAATTCTCTTTCATATGACGTCGTTCAGCCCAATACTAAAACTTAGTTTGTTCATGAAATTTGAGTACTGTTTGTGAGAAACAAAGGTCAGTAATCGTTGTTCGCAGTCAATGACTTTCATTATGTTGTACCACAAGCGGCGTACATTGCGACAACTTTTCAGAGAATGTGAAACATTCCCTTTAAATATGTACATACAGTTAGCACTGACGAAGACACCCTGTTTGTCGGAGCATCTGTTTTATAGGAACTTCTTTGAATTGACAATTGTTGGCAAATACAGCTAGTGTTCTATTTGATGTAACCTATGACTTTGTTCAGGACAAACAAAGTCATTGTCCAGCACGCCAAGCTCACAACGTACCATCATTGAACAATACAATCGCTACGTTAAACACTGATTCGTCAACCAGGACAAGGTACAATATAAACTTTGAAGAACGATAACTGGATGACGTCAATTCCCAAACAGAGCAACAACTTTCTTCATCGACAAACTAATGCATTTCCGGGCTGTGACGAGTTGGTCTAAATACGGCGGTAAAGTTTAGCTGAGCTTTAAGTGCTCTGTCGCTGGCACATCAGCCCCAGTTGCAGCTGTGATTGCAGTTGGTGACTCCCCGGTGGTTAAAGTTGACAGAGATGAACGAACTATGGTAATATCCGAAAACAGTTTCTAATTTCGGAGACGAGACCAGTGATGTGGGGATTCAGTCGACTGCAGCGGCTGGAACTGTGGAGTCGATTGAAGTGATAACATAAAGCGTTCAACTTCATCAAACATTTGCATTAGGGTATGCGTTTACGTTAACTGATTTGTATCACTGCATCAGTCACCTATGTGGGGACAAACTACCACACAAAAGGTTATAATTTTGTATATGGTAAGTTAGATAATATCCACGCGTGACGACATAAAACAAAACTTTGGTCACCCACGTTGGGAATCCTGTGAATCCCTTTGTTCCCTAATTATTTATTACCAGCGCTCTCAGATCCCTGAATGGGCGATACAAAGACAAAAATCTTGCTTTGCATCACACAACTATTTTTGCTATCGCCCAGCCTTTTCGCTGAGGTGCGATCTGATGACGTCAGCACGGCGCAGGATAGGACGGCGACGGCGAATGACAGACTGCATCGAGTCAGCTGCCGATCCTGTGTCGTCCCTGCTCACACAATGTCACTCGAGACAGCTGGCCGAGTAACCACCATCACCCATCACACCATCACACCGTCACACCGTCACATCTTAACACCACACGATCGTACACCATCACATCATCACATTCGTCACACCATCACATCGTCACACCATCACCTCGTCACACATCACACCATCACACCAGCACATCGTCACACCACACACCACCACACCGTCCACAATCGTCACACCGTCACACCGTCACACCCGTCACACCATCACACCATCAACACCATCAACACCGTCACACCATCAACACCCGTCACACCATCACACCATCACACCATCACACCATCACACCGTCACACCATCACACCGTCACACCGTCACACCGTCACACCATCACACTCACCCAGTCACATTATCACATTTATCACTCATCACATTCATACAGCATCACATCATCACACCATCACACCCTCACACCATCACAGAAAGCACACCATCACACCATCACCCATCACACCATCACCACCTCACACCATCACACCATACACATCACACCATCACACCATCACACCCTCACACCATCAACCCATCACACCATCACACATCACACCCATCACACCGTCACACCCGGTTAACACCGTCACACCGTCACACCGTCACCCATCGCACCATCCCACCCTCACACCATCACACAATCACATCGTCACACCATCAACACCATCACACCACCACACCCATCACACCATCACACCATCACACCATCGCACCATCGCACCGATAGCACCATCGCACCATCGCACCATCTCGGCACCATCACCCTAACACATCACACCCTCACACCCTCCACACCATCACACCATCACACCATCAAACCGATCCACCCTGACCACCTTCCAGCCCAGCTCCAGCGCACCACACTGGAAGACTAACGATCTAATTCTGCTGCCGCTGTTGAGACGGTGTCGGACGTACAGAGGCGTAGACGTGAAGATATGGGGCTTAATTGCAGCATTTATGTATGGTGGATATCAGCAAATGTGCTGCATATGAGATGAGCAATGGCTGAACTCTTACGCTGAGTAGCTTGTAAGACCAAACTGCATCCGGCAAGAGGCACACGCATTGAAGTGAAATTTCCGAGGAACACGTGGGCAGTCCAGGCGAGTTAGATCCTGCTGCCGCGGGTGAAAACGGCACACTCACGAGATGTGGATTTCCGTGTCTCGTCACAACAGGACATAGCCACTGTTAGCCACTGTAAGAGTTAGAGGGGAAACATCCTGTTTGCTGCAGGTGTCGGTCGGGAACTGCGGGAACTGTGTCGGGAACTGCGCCTCCTGGAGGACAGTGTGGGTCCTCTGGAGGCCAGAGTGACCCCCTGGAAGCCATTTGGGTCCTCTTAGGGCTAGTCAGAGTGGGCCCTCTGGAAACTTGGTTGGACTATTGAGGTATGAATGGGCTTTCAATCATTCTGAGAGAGCCCTCAGCGGTCAGACGAACGGAGAGAGCCTTTGTCGAATCTGAGGAACCAATAGTTTGGTCTGATAAGATCTAACATTGTTTTCTTGAGCTCGAGGTTTAGAGGCTAGCATTGGAATTTTGGAAATTGCAATTACAGCTCAAATCCACAACCAAGGACATAGTCAAGGGGGGCTTAGCGGGGTAATGACTCATGACCCATCCTGGAGGGTAACCGAGTTTGGCTTCAGAGGACCCTTGATCAGTCCGAAAGGGCCCACGGTCCGTTGGAGGGCCGCTGTTCGGCCTAAGGGGTCCTCGCCCGGCTTGAGGGGGCCTCAGCCGGCTTGACGAAGCCCTTGGTCGGCTTATGAACATTTGGGCGGATTGAAAGAGTCTTCGGTCGGCTTGAGTGACCCTCAGCTGACTGAGGGAATATTTCCAGGCTTGACAGATCCCATTCTACGCTTGAGCGGGCCCCAGGCTGGTCTGAGCGGGCAATTGTCTAGGCATTTTCTATGTATTGGGCCTTAGAGCCATACATTCCTAATTGTCCTTCTGAAAGAAACATTGCCAGACATGGGAGTCCCCATGTCGACCCAAGAAAGCCTTTTAGCACTCTGACAGAACCCTCAATTGGTCTAAAAGGGCACAATCCTGGCCTGAGAGAGCTCTACGTCGTTTAGAGAGGAACTTTCGCTTCTGTGAGAGGATTATCGATTGATCTGAGAGTGCCATCGTCCAGTCTGAGAGGCTTCTTGCCAGGTCTGAAAGAGCTTTACCTATGCTAGCCTGAGAGGGTCATTACGAGGCCTGAGAGAGTGAGTCTAAGAGGGCTTTTGCAATAGGTACCTGATAATGCCCTAAATTTGTCCAATATAATAATTGTCAGGCCTAAGTGAGCCCTTAGCCAGCTTGTAGGGCTGTCAGTCTTTCTTAGAGCTATTGGTCAGTCAAAGGCTCGGCCAAGACTTTTGTTTGAAGAACCGTCCGGCACGAGGCAAATTCTTATGTTACTCGGTATATTTACTTATGTTTATGTTAAGAAATGTTTACAACAAATTGTTTTGTACCTTTTCTTTGTATTGCCTTTTACAATCAGGAAATGCGTTACTTCTTTGGGCCGATTTCAGTTGTTTTACTAAAGCCGTGGCGCCGATATAGCCCTTAATCATTTATAAAAATCGACACAGCTGAATTTAGGCACTTTTCTTTTATATTTGTCAGCTGATTTATTTTCACCCTTCTCGAGCGAGGAACCCGACCGGCAGAGCCGCCAGAACAAACCATCAATCTAAAGCCAGCTGCTGACGGCCAACCAGTTACCGAGTCACTTCACCAGAGTCCAGTACTCAGAGTCAGCAGACAGCAGACGATGCCCGCGGTCAGCAAACAATGTCAGTAGTCAGCAGACAATGTCAGCACTCAACAGACGATGTCATCAGCCTGATTTATTCTGATCGAATCCACAGGCATTAAATAGATGATGTCACCGCATTGCACGAACTTCATCCCATGGTTGATGGCACTCCCATGGGTACGCTGTTTTTTCGGACGTCTTCCTGCAGATGTGTAATTTAGCATACACGCAACATGCGTCCTCACTTTCAGAAAGTCTTCTGGCGTCTTGTTAAAACCCAGATAAATCAATAAAGCAATCTCGCGATTCTGCATAAATAATTATCAAATGTTTGTTTCATCGGACCAGCAATTAATTAATCGGGCGGACTCGCATTGAGAACTCGGAGCTCAGACAGCTCCGATTCCGACAAACCGCTCGTGCCAGCGCACAGCCCCCGCCTCCAGCAGCAGCGGTGCGCCTGTTCAGCTGCTCTGCAGCTCGGCGGCTCTGAATGACGGCCAGCATTGTCACAGGCACATATGAGTTACGGACGGTGGCCTGAAACGTATTAGCTAAATTGAACCAATAAATCCCGGTTGCTCTAATAAGTCCCAGATGCTGATACGGGGCATTGTTACGATGGGTCTGAGAATTCTCAGTTGTGCCAAATCTGACCATACTCGTTAGCAGCACGTGAAAGGAAGCGGATGCACATAAAGCAGTACACTAATTTAGCGTTCAGAATCAATTGAAGACACAACTGAGGCAACTCAAGTATGACGCAGTTACAACACCACTATAGACATATATGTCTATTGTCTATGCCTACCTAGATCATGCATGAACAGCAATGGACGAAATGAATATGCTTAAAACCTGTATTTTTACAGTAAAACTGCATTCGACACTATTCGAATGTGGGACCTCTTTGACTGTACAGAAGCTTCCCGAGGCCCCGCCATGTCGCCACTGCACAGGGTTATCAGGTACGCAATAGTCAGTGGCGTGTTTAGATATCAGCCCAGGGGATGGGACACATGCTTTAGGAGCACAATTCACAATTTGTAAATCCATGAACCATATAAACTTTGCATTGAAAGCAGCTTGCATTATCAGTGAAACAAACTTTTTCCTGGTTATCTTGAAATTTACACACAAAATGTGTATGTAAATTTCAAGATAACCAGGAAAAAGTTTGTTTCACTGATAATGCAAGTTGCTTTCAAATGGTGTCCGTGCCGATTGGATACAACATATTCTGGAGCGCGCCCTCGGCGCCAGGGGATCATGGCCTCTGTGGCTCCCCCTTAAATACACCACTGGCAATAGCCCCTGCGACTCAGCGGGGCGGCGACTCAGTGCCGACTGCCGTGCAATGTGCCGCCGCCGCACTGCGGCTGACCTTGACCCGGTCAGCAGGTCACGTGACTCACTTGGCGTCGTCCTCTGACTGGCAGATGAACCACTGGACGCGGCGGCTGACGCTGCTGCCGAGCGCGATCACCCGTCTGATGTCGGTGCCGCAGGGGAACTCGGGCTGACGCGGCACGGCCCGGGTGAACAGGCCGACGGCCATCAGCTCCGGGGCGCGGCGCAGCATCAGCGCCCCCTCCGGATCCTGACGCTCTATCGACTTGTACCAGAGCAGCGTGCTGTCGTCGTACAGCACGGCGTACTCCTGCCGCCAGTTGGCGCCGAAAAACCGCTCTGTGGGCGGAGAAGACCGTCAGTGGTGTCTGTCTGTCTGCTGTCTGTCTTCTGTAGTCTGTCTGTCTGTCCTGTCCTCTGTCTCTGTCTTCTGTCCTGTCTCTGTCTCTGTCTCGGTCTCTGTCCTGTCTCTGTCTCTGTCTCTGTCTCTGTCTTCTGTCTCTGTCTCTGTCTGCTGTTCTCTGTCTCTGTCTTTGTCTCTGTCTCTTGTCTCTGTCGCTGTCGCTTCTCTGTCTCTGTCGCTGTCGCTGTCGCTGTCGCTGTCGCTGTCGCTGTCGCTGTCGCTGTCGCTGTCGCTGTGGTCTGTGTCTGTGTCTGTGTCTCTCTGTCTCTGTGTCCTCTGTGTCTGTGTCTGTGTAATTATGACTGTGTCTCTGTGTTGGATGTGTGAGTGGTGTGTGTGTGTGTGTGTGTGTCTTTAGACATGATGGCGGACGCTCTAATAGGACAGGCTGGCCTCCATGGACCCTAATAGGTAGGAGGACAGGCTGGCCGCCAAGGGCCCTGATAGGAGGACAGGCTGGCCGCCAAGGGCCCTGATAGGAGGACAGACTGGCCGCCAAGGGCCCTGATAGGTAGGAGGACAGGCTGACCGCCAAGGGCCCTGATAGGAGGACAGGCTGGCCGCCAAGGGCCCTGATAGGACAGGCTGGCCGCCAAGGGCCCTGATAAGTAGGAGGACAGGCTGGCCGCCAAGGGCCCTGATAGGAGGACAGGCTCAGGGCTAATGAAAACAGTTTCGGTGGCCTCCAACAAAATCTGGCCGAAACAAAGTGGTCCTGTGACCTCAGCATTGTAGCAGAAGCAGATCACACTGCCACATATTCCCAGCACACGATATTAAAGGGACACTGCCACCTTCCCAAAAGTTCTCAAATGTACGCCCCTTGTGGTGCTTAATATAAAGTAATTGCTGCCAAACACGATTATGACATTTGTTTCTCACAACAGTTCCATTTCATTAAAATATATATATATATATATATATATATATATATATATATATATATATATATATGGGCTGATTGCGTCATATAAAGGAATTTTGGGAAATAGATAAAACCTTCACGCTGCCATATGAATGACTAGCGTATGACTAATGTATGGCCAAAGGTAAAACAAGTCGACTAGAATCAACATTTAGTAAAGAGAGACGACGACATCGGTTCAGGGTCCCGTTCAAATGCACTGGGGACCCCGATTTTGCAGATGTCAAAACCTAACTCAAATTTATTTATGATTCGACCTTGGTGGTTGTTTTAACTTATACCATACATAATTTCAATGCCAATCACGGAAAATGGCTATCTCAACTCAAATATAATGTTAAGGTGGCAGTGTCCCTTTAGATTTCCTACGGCCTGACTATCAAATGACGTTCTCACATCAAAAATCACGTTAAAGTATTATCTCACAGTCAAAAAAAAATGTGCAGAATGACCCTTTCGGCTCCCGGAACAAGCTTGAAAGTGTATTTTCTGGCGCCCGCTTTATGTATGATGATGGCACTTTTGACCAGCCCTGGACAGACTAGCCGCCATGGACACTGATAGGACACAGTCAGGCCGTGAGGAGACAGAGTTGGTGACTCAGAGCACGCGCTCCATTGCTTATTGCTATTTTCATTTTTAGGTTTATTTCATTTGTAATGGCGCCGCTCCGGGAGGAGCCAGCTGTTCCGATAAACGACACTGCTGTGTCAGCAGCTCTCCCGCGGGGCTTCCAAAAGTATTGCTTTTGCTGATGAAACCAGTGGGCACTGATGAAAGCTGTCCACAAAGCCCACGAGCAATTCAATTTCACAAATGGAACAACAAAAGTGTTGAACATAGAACTTATTACCGTTCTGAGCCACCTGAAGCGTGCTGGGATGATAACATTTATTCGATAAAGCCGAGATTTCTGATAAATTGTGACATAAAACAAAATAGTATGATGTATTGTGAGTTATCTTATCGTTCACGTTATTGGTAATGTTTCATAAAATAATGGTCGGCATTTTGAGTATATGCAAAGCGGGTATTAAATATCATTCGTTCGATCGTAAACTAGAATTTTATGAACAGGCTGATAGATGGTCGAGTATCTAGTACCTAAATCAATATTCAACGGTAGAATCCGGGCACGTCTTCTCATGGCATACTGGTAACGATTATAAATCCGGCAAATATCCCGGCGTATATAATCTGATTTGCCTATATTTATGGCAGCAAGCACACAACCAGCACATAGCATAGGCCTACATATAACCGGAGGAGCTCGATTGTTGAACAGATGCATCAACAGATCTAAGCACAGACTACGGCAGTCCAGCGCTCTACACTGCCGAACCGATTTCCCTGGTGCACAATAACCCGGATATCGCTTCAAATAAAATCACTGGAAAACATCACTGATATGCAAAATCAAACCTGGTGACTCAAGAACGAATGTCCTGTTTCCATGACCCATGAACTCGCAGCGATGGTCCTTGTGATCCATGAAGACTGGAACAGCCAGCTGCAACCATCTTCCAGAGAAACTGTCGCGCGAAATGTCACGTGCCGTTTCTCGTGTCGGATTTTACCGACCGACTTAGAACGAAGCGGCGAAAAGCACCGCAGTGCATCAGCTCTCCATTGTGACTGAAAGCCAGCCTTAGGCGTGTGGCTGCCTCGGTCAACTCGGACCCCCCCCCCCCCTGACGGCGGCACGGACGCTGCGGATGCTGCGTCACCCAGCAGCAGACAAGCCCAGAGGCAGAGGTTAAATGACTGCCGGCACTGGCCCACCGCTGCCGACAGGTGATGGAGCAGACAGCTCAACAGGATAGATCAGAAAGAAATCCGGACACACCGATACTGCTATTATCTCAAAGTCTGAGACTCAAACAGCAGTCAGCAATATACATACCTACTGGATATGATACGAAGAATGGATGCCTTGCCGGGTGAGCAGCTTAAACAGGAAATCAGATAATTATAGCTAATCAGGGTCTGGGAGCAAAACAGTAGCACAGGAACTGATAATTTGAACGAAAAATAAATAAATACGCATCCAACCAGACACGCAAGAATCCAAATGGCGAATATAAATGTAAGGACAAATGAGAAAAGTGCCAGTCAGAAAACGGTCATGCAAACGTACACAAGTTCTTTTTAGTTGACAAAGTATGTCAGTGATTGTGACCTCCACTGAACAGGTGACACACATCTGGAATATTTGCCCGGTAGTTTCAGTTGAGTACAGTTTCAGTTGGGTTTCAGCGCACCTGAAGGGCGTCTGATCGCTGCTACCCTGCTGAGCTGCAGCTGCTACCCTGCTGCTACCCTGCTACCCAGTCTGATCGCTGCTACCCTGCTGAGCTGCAGCTGCACAGCTCATCTGCGACAGGCTCTCCGCGAGCTGCACAGCTGACGTCACTGTCCGGGGAGCTTCCACGAGCTTTACAGACCAGAATACTGAGCCGAGCTGGTATGCATGTCCGAATGCCGTGTGTGTCTTTCAAAGTCGGACTTATATGCGGGGTCCCAGGTGGTTCCTGCGTCCGACTGCTTTGGGGCGGCTATAAGTTATAACGTTGGCCAGAGAAGTTGGTACGTTCGTTTGCTTTTTATGTATGAATTGCATCAGTTCCATGTTTCGCAAGTATGATTATTATTGGTACATATAACGTAAGCGCCAGTTTCATACAGTCTTCGCGTTGATTGAATGACAAATCAAAATTAGTCTAGCAGCAGAAATAAATACATATTAAATTTAATAAGGCGTAATTTTAGGATTAAATATGATATGTGAATCATAGATCTAAGCAAACGATTTCGTTGAACGAAGGAAGCTGCGGCATTTCTTAGAAACGTTTGAATCATAGGCTTGTGGTTTATAAAAGAAAAATATAGTAGGTATATTTTCATATATCAGCCTTTTAAAAGGACATTGTCACATAAAAATCGTATTGAGTTGAGATAGCCATGCTGTTCCATTTGCATTGAAATTAAGTACTTAAGTACAGTAGAAGTTATAAAAACGCAGAGGTCTAATCGAAAAGAAATTTGAGCTTGGTTTTGACAAGTGTAACGAATAAGTTCCTAGTGTATTTGAATGGGGACTTAAGGCCGATGGCGTCGTCTCTCTTTACCAAATGTTGATGATAGTCGACTTATTTTAAGGTGATCCTTGGAGATATTTGCGCAATATTTACTTGTTTCGGCTCACACTGAAAACCTGGAACTCTCGCAGCTGTTGGCCGCCAGGTACCGCTAGTGAGCCAGATTGTTATGACGTCGCAAGCAAATAGTTATTATTTATCTATTCATTTATTCATTTATTTATTGGTTAATAAATAAATATTTAGTGTAATCAAATATAAATAAATAAATCAGTACCATTTGCTTGCGACGCAATAACACCCTGGCTCACAAGCGATCCCTGGCGTCCAACTGCTGCGAAAAATCCAGCTGGTAGTGCTCGCACGCGTCGGCTCGCACGCTTTTCGTTTCTCGATCGCTGGGTGGATCAGTGACGGGTTGTGTGCCGTAAGTGGTGGTTCTACAAAGTCTAATAAAATTTGCGAACGATGACAAGCTTTCGATGAGAGGCTCCGTCAGTGAAAGAACTCCTGTGTAAAAGTGAGTGCGACAGTTATATGGAGTCATGAGCCCACGTGTGCCATATGATTTGGCAGTGTGAAGGTTTTCTCTAACACCCGAAATCCCTTGATATGACGTCATAAACACAAATATTAAAACTTGACTTTTTATGAAGTTGAGCACTGTTTGCGAAAAGCGAATGTCAGAATCGTCTTCGGCAGCAATTACTTCACATTTTGTACGAAAGGGGCGCACATTTGACAAACTTTGGGAAGGAAGCAATGCACCTTTAAATTTTAAAGCAATGAAGTTTGTTTCTATGCACCAGGACTTAGAAAAATAATTAGGCAGATCCTCCAAGGTCCTGCCTGGTTTTGGCATGACACACAACCAGTGGTGTATTAAAGGGGGGTCATTGGGGACATGCCTCCCCCTGGCGGTGAAGGCGCGCTCCAAAGTATGTTGTATCCATCCGGCACAAACATCATTAGTGTGTTGATTTCGAGTTAACCAGGATTCGCTTTTTACTGATATTTTTTGCCTGATGATACAAGCGGTTTTATAAGTATTGTCTATATGGTTCTTGGATTTATGAATTGTGAATTGTGCTCCAAAAGCATGTTTGGCCCTTGGTTGATTTATAAATACGCCTGTGCACACAACCCATATTTTGCATTGGAAAGTTGCAGTTGAAGAGATGATTTAGCCTTATCGTATACAAAAAACGAATAGCAAAAACCAATCATGTTTAACCATTTGAAGTTGCATTTTATCTGTCAAATAATTAATTTGTATAGCTTCCATAAAGTAAGTAGTGGCTAATTGGTGTAAACTGTAAGCCCAACGCCTCAGCTCCTCAAGTCCTTCGTGCCTCATCGCCAACAATGACACTATTCGCTACGCAACAAAAACAGCGTGCCGCACGGCTATGCTAAGATACTGAGTCGAACTCAAAACGTCTTTCCTGGATAGTAGACTGACCCGCATTGCATAGAGACAGGCGGGACAGCCTATATTCGCTCACGCAGTCATTTTGGAAGGATAGGCTTCTTTGCACAACTTCAATTTGCGTCACGTGCTATCGTGTTAGCAGGGGAGGAACTTTATATCTCCCTTGGGAGGGCCCAAGCCCCCCCCCCCCAGTGAATATTCAAATTTTCAGCATTAGGCCTATGGCGTTTGCAATGGTAAGAATGAAGTTAAAATCTATCAAATTATCATTGGGGCCCCCCGGCTGATTTCATAAAGTTCCACTTGTGCGTATTAGTATTAATTAGACAGCGTAACACAAGTGCGGTAGAACAGTAGCATTGTTTGGCTTTTTGACAGCTTGATGGCGGGAATAAGTGCGGCGTTTTGCCATGACAACCACACCGTCACCCACTGTTTTGCAGCTGTCATGACACCACCAGGCGCTGCTTGCCACTGTTTGACCACCCCAATTTCACGGCGGTCGCCTGCGTTCGAGACAGGCAACCACCGTGAGATGCGCTCGGGGCACCGTGGAAACGTGAGAGGGTCGAGCAAGCGAACACGTGCAGAGAAAACGAGCGCAGCAGAATGCGGGACTCAAATGAGCTGTATCTGCTGCGCCATAGACTCAATTTATGCCACAGGGAAGGCGGCCGTCTTCATTTTTTAAACGTGCGGGGCTCAGCGTTGCCATTGAATCTCTGTGGTGGTGGAATTAAAATCCAGCCAGAGCAGCCCGAGGTAAGTCAGTGCTGTATTGGGCTGGAGAATAAAAGCTGTGTGGCATAACTCTCAGCACCGAGCCCAGACCAGAGCCAGACCTGACCTGTGTGACCTGAGCGCTCTGCCACTGGGATCAGATCTTCAGTTAGCTTCAGATATCACCAGCCAGTGGCTGTGATCTGTGCGAGGTGACCTGGGGGGCGAGCAATAGCACCGCAGAGTATGTCCAGGTCAGGGTCATTTCTACCACAGATCTCAGCTTTCGATGCGTCCATGTGTCGGTGTGACCAAACGCTAAAAATATGTTCATTTTTATTCGCAAATATATAGGTACAATTTTGGCCATTTAATGAAACATTTTATTTTAAATAGGCAGATGATAGTTGATTCGGTTTTGAAAATCAATTATTCCCAACCTGCGTGTTACGCGATTACAAAATTCATGACATGATATGGTTAGCTCACATTACTGGCAGCATTTACGCAATCTGAATTAAATTGCTTGTCACTCTCCTTGTGGCTCTGATGTATGGCAGAAGCATGTCAAACATAATAATCAACAACGGGAGCACTTGCCTTTAAATAAACTTATGCACACACACCGCAAAAACGCCTTCATAATACACATGCTTATGATCAAAATTGATATATAAGTGTCCTGAACGCATCTGTCTGCCTTGAGCAGAGAACTATCGTCTTGACTTCCTATTAAAGCCCTGCCGGTGATGGGTCTGCGGCGTGACTGCGTCTGAGATGCGGCTCGGTCAGACCACGTGGGGGGACGGCATGCCGTGTGGCGTCTGCGGCGTGACTGAGTCTGAGATGCGGCTCGGTCAGACCAGGGGGGGACGGCATGCCGTGTGGCGTCTGCGGCGTGACTGAGTCTGAGATGCGGGCTCGGTCAGAACCCACGGGCGGCGGCATAGCCGTTGTGGCGTATCTGCGGCGTGACTGAGTCTGAGAATTGCGGCTCTGGTCAGACCACGGGCGGCGACGGGGGACATGCCGTTGTGGCCGTCTGCGCAGGCGCAGCGCGTGACTGAGGCCTGAGGTGCCGGCTCGGTTCAGCCACGGGGGACGGCATGGCTCGTGTGCGTCTTGCGGCAGCTGACTGAGTCTGAGATGGGGCCTGCGGTCAGGACCACGGAGGGGACGGCCATGACGCGTGTGGGTCTGCGGGGGGGGCAATCGTGAGTGTGAGGACTGGAGTCTGAGATGCCGGCTCAGGTAGACCAGGGAGGGGACGGGCATGCCGAACTGTGTGGCGTCTGCGCGTGACTGAGTTCTGAGATGCGCGCCCTCGGTCAGAACCAGGGGGGGATCGACGTGTGGCGTCTGCGGCGGACTGGCAGTCTGAGATGGGGCGTCGGTCAGACCACGGGGGGACGGCATGCCGTGTGGCGTCGCGGACACCAAGACTGTTGACATGAGTCTGAGATGAGGGCTCGGTCAGACCACGGGGGGGGGGACGGGCATTGTCCGTGTGGCGTCTGCGGCCGCTGACTGAGTTCTGAAGATGGTGGCTGCGGTACAGACCACGGGGACGGCATGCCGGTTGGCGTCATCGGGCGTGACTGAGTCTGAATGCTGGCCTCGGTTCAGACCACGGGGACTGCATGCCGTGTGGCAGTCTGCGGCGTGACTGAGTCTGAGATTTGCGGCTCGCGTCAGACCAGGGGGGGACGGCATGCCGTGTGGCGTCTGCGGCGTGACTGAGTCTGAGATGCGGCTCGGTCAGACCACGGGGGGACGGCATGCCGTGATGTGTCTGCGGAGCGTGGTACTGATGTCTTGCAGATGCGGTTCGGTCAGACCAGGGGGGACGGCATGCCGTTGTGGCGTCTGCGGCGTGACTGAGTCTGAGATTGCGGCTCGGTTCAGCCAGGGGCGGGGGGACGGCATGCCCGTCGTGGGCGCTGCGCGTGACTGAAGTCTGAGATGCGGCTCGGGTTCAGACCAGGGGGGACGGCATGCCCGTGTGGCGTCAATCTGCGGCGGTGACTGAGTCTGGAGATGGGGCTCGGTCAGACCACGGGGGGGACGGCATGCCGTGTGGCGTCTGCGGCGTGACTGAGTCTGAGATGGGGCTCGGTCAGACCACGGGGGGGACGGCATGCCGTGTGGCGTCTGCGGCGTGACTGAATCTGGAGATGCGGCTCGATCAGACCAGGGGGGACGGCTGCCGTGTGGCGTCTGCGGCTGGGACTGTAGTCATGAAGATGCGGCTCGTCAGACCAGGGGAGGGACGGGGTCATGCCGCTGTGGGCACGTCTGCGGCTGACTGAGTCTGCCCGGATGCGGCTCGGGTCAGGACCAGGGGGGAGGCATTCCGTTGGCGTCTGCGGCAGTGACTGAGTTCCTGGAAGCATGGGGCTCGGTCAGGACCACGGGGACGGGCATGCCGTGTGGCGTTCTGGCGGCGTGACTGAGGTCTGAGGATGGGGCTCGGTCAGACCACGGGGGGACGGCATGCCGTTGGTGTGGCGGTCGCGGCGTGACTGAGTCTGAGATGGGGCTCGGTCAGGACCAACGGGCGGGGACGGCATGCCGTGTGGCTGGTCTGCGGTACGTGATGAGTCATGAGATTTGCGGCGTCGGTCAGACCACGGCGGGGACGGCAGGCCAGTTGTGGCGTCTGCGGCGTGACTGAGTCTTGAGATGCGGCTTCAGGTCAGACCAGGGGGGAACGGCATTGAACAGAGAGAAATGTTGGCGTCTGGCGGCGTGACTTTAGTCTGAAGATGGGGCTCGCAGACCACGGGGTGGGGACGGGGCATGGCACGTGTGGCGTCTGCGGCGCTGACTGGTCTTGAGATGCGGGCCTTCGGTCAGCACCAGGGGGGACGGCATGCGTGTTGGCGTCTGCGGCGTGGACTTGAGTCTGAGATGCGGCTCGGTCAAGACCAGGGGGGGGACGGGCATGCCGGTGTTGGCGTCTGCGGCGGTGACTGAGTCTGGAGATGGCGGCTCGGTTCAGACCCAGGGGGACGCATGCCGATGTGTCGTCTGCTGGCGTGATCTGGAGTCTGACGATGGGGCTCGGTCAGACCACGGGGACGCATAGCATGTGCGTCTTTGCGGCTTGTGATCTGAGCTGACCGATGCAGGCTCAGGTCAGACCAGGGGGGACGGCATGCCGTTGTGGCGTCTGCGGCGTGACTGAGTCTGAGATTGCGGGCCGGTCAGACCCAGGAGGGACGGGCATGCCGTGTGGCGTCTGCGGGCGTGACTGAGTCTGAGATTGGGGGCTCGGGTCAGGACCACGGGGGGGACGGCATGCCCGTGTGCGTCTGAGGTGCGTGACTGAGTTCTGAGATGGGGCTGCGGTCAGACCACGGGGGGGACGGCATGCCGTGTGGCGTCTGCGGCGTGACTGAGTCTGAGATGCGGCTCGGTCAGACCAGGGGGGGGACGGCATGCCGTGTGGCGTCTGACGCGACCCCGGGCCGAGCCTCGGGTCATAAACAGGCCATCCACGGCCGGCACGGGTCATCTGCAGCGCCGTTTACTGCCCGCCGGCCGACTTCAAACGGAGCCCAGCTACGCTACGAGCTGCAAGCTCCACCCCCTCCCACCCCCGACCGCAGCCCCGTCCTCCGCTACTGGGGAGGGTTGCCAGGCGGCTGAGACGCCGCCAGAGGGCATCAACGATGGCAGGAAAGGAGCGCAGAGCTTCGTTTGATGGTGCATCGTTGCAACAAGCAGTTGGTGAAGATTGCCTCCCGTCGGGTTTGGTCGGAGTTACGCGCGCCAATCGGTAATGACGGGGGAGGGGAGGGGTTGAAGGTGTAAGAAGGCCTTATAAGAAGTGCATCGCAAATTTAAAAGACACACGAGTGTAGGACATCATAAACATGCAGTTACTATTGTGTCAAACATGGTAAATTGAGGGTCATGCTGATCTGGCCCAGACAAACTATCAGCGCAGCGGCCGAATATCCTTACGGCTTTTGGAAGCATTGGAGTCTGCTTTGATGCATTGCAAAATGTATTTGGCTGGCAGTAAGGCGTCTGCAATTGGTCATTACTAGGTCATTCGTGTTATAATTACCAGTAAGACGCCTTAATCGACGAAGGACGAGAGAGCCCGTAGAAACCCGATAGCAAGGGAATTGGTCTGCTGCCATCCAAACCCCACATTGCCAGTAGAGTGGTTTCAAACCACACACCAAATGTCAGCTTAATCGGTCAGCGCACCCGCGGAAGTGGATATACCAATGAGGATTGTGTTACCATGGTAACCACCCCGAGTCACCACATGTCACTGCGGCCGTGATGCCACCTACCGCGCCCAGCCGCGGTAGGCGGAGGCTATCTGGGTCACTCGACACCCCTGACGCGGCACGTCCCACGCGCCATGCTGACCACTCACGTGAGACGAAACATGTCAATAACATAATTGATTGAATGGGGCTATCAGATGGCGAAGACTGCTTGTCAATCGGATGCGGGATTCCAAAGATATAAGCTTTTGAAACGCGCTACGGTCGGGTCGGGTCGGGTCGGGCCGGGCCGGGTCGGGTAGGGTCGGCCACTTTTATGTGATAAAAATCCTGTACTCAGTAAGAACTCGCTCGAACTTTGCGCTCGCTCGTTATGACATATTGACATGATGTAAGTCCTGCAGGCCAACAGGTCATATTAGCTTCTTTAGCAGGCAGTATGTGGTCAACGGGACTCTGTCGGCGAGCGCGCTCGTATGACATGAATAATTACGTACATACGTCATTGTTATGAGAAAGGTAAAATTACAAATAGGAAGTTGCATAAGCCGGGCCGAACGTGGTTCGATACGAAGCTAAAGGCCTACCAATTCCGAGAGCCTTAGCGATATATGACAACACATTTGAATATATGAGCAGGGAAATAATTGGTCTAGTGCCTAATAAATCTTACCAGAACCATGAAGTCGGTTGATGGCATAGTTGCCCACTCCTGTTGTTTCCGTAAAGGATATCGTGTTGTATGTAAGATCATGCCATGTCTGATGTCACATGTTTGTGTCTAAGGACGTATTTTGAGCAACTGGAGCGGTAGGATATTAAACGCTGACTAGCTAACTTACTTTTATAGCGAAACAGGTACCCTTCTTTCACTGGCTTGGTCACCGCTGAAAGTAATGAGCAGTTGTCAATTTTCATAATAAAACTGTGTCACATTGCATCACATAAATGATAACATGGTAAAGCAGTAATGAATAGGACAACTTGCATACAATTTGCATCGTCCTTTATGCTTCCATTGATAGCCAAATCGACATGATTGCAATGATCAGCTAGCATAGCCATCACAGTCACAGAGCACGTGCACTTGCAAAAAAGAATACGGTCACAACCTTTTCCTCTTCTTCTTCAGTTTAGTTCAGCGGATACTGTTAACTTCATTTAACTTAAACTGCCTGAAAAAGGCAGCGCTTCGACTAGTCTTAAGCAGACTTACATTGCATTAATAATGTTTGAGCCAATGGCAATACTAAGCGGGAATAAATATAAGGTACTTCTTTGACACCAATGCAACAGCAATCAAAGGCAATTCTTAAAACATGCTGTTATCCTTTCGGTTTTCAAGTTACATACACCTATTGATTTGATTTCAAACCATTGCTAAAATAAATATAGCAAGTGTTGCATGTTCATTCAGCTTAAATTTGCATTGCAAGTACAGCTAAACGACCATGTTCTTGTGCAATGTGCATGCATGCTTCTGAGCATTCGCTGGTCCAAAAGTCTTATGATTGATGGATAAACGCTGCCATGAGTGCTTCACATATGTATGACCATGTTTGATAACGTTAAATTGAAATATTAATCTTATAATTTCGTTTACAACAATTTCTTAGGATTCTGTTAAGGTATAACAATAATGTTTTTTTTTAATTTAAGAATTATATAAAAATATGGCTTATTCAAAGTTGAAAGTTAGGAAGAAATAAAAAGCAAATCCGTAGGTCACTGACGTTGTCCTTCCCTGCGTCCTATATGTAAACAAGTCATAGGGCCAGAAATGAAGCAAGTGCGCCAAGACGCGTGACAACATGCCTGATTGGTTAGTGAAACAAATTGCCGACACCAAATAGGTCGCCGTCCAGGCGCATCGATGAACTTCTGATGTAATTCCCGTTTTGTATTGTTTGTTATTTTTTGGGGAAAATACTATCATTGCATGATCGTAAACAGCATAGAGTTATATACAGCTAGAGACAAAACTATACAATACTCCTAATGTTGAAAATAATGAAGCAATTAAAAAAAAATGCAACCAGACTTATGCTTGATTCCAGTGAAATCTAATCCGATTCCGGAAACGGAATCGATTCCGTTTGTATTGGAATCGGAATCGGATTCGATTCCTTCGGCATCTGCGTGGAATCGCAATCAGGTTGAGTCAATCATGTTTAGAAAATGATGGAATCGGTATCGGAATCAATTATAATTTCAAGTGATTCCGTCTAATTTTATTTAAATCATACTGACCGTGAATTTAAGATTCCATGAAGGCAATTTATTTATTTCACCCGCGCACTGCAGGGGGTTCGCGCCGAACACGAACTGCAGGGGGGTTGATTTCCACCGCCCGGTGAGATCTAGAAAACTACGCAACGAAGCGACAAGCATAAAACGGCATTAGATAGCTCTAGGCAAGCTCTATCGAAAGTATCTAGTCTTTTCTTGGATCAGGTCACAATTGAGGTCACCAGTGATCACCATAGGTCAGATTTTCCGGTTGTAAGACTCTTTTCCAGTAACCCCCGATTATCTCGGAAACTATGATAGCTAGGAGGAAACGATTTAGAAGCAATAGATGGATATTGAAATTTTCAATCGCAAGCATTTCGTCACCATTGAGCTCAGATCAATAGTTAAGGCTCCAGAGATCATGAAAGGTCAAAAAAACTATTTTTAGCAAAGCATTTGTTCGTGAATAGGATTTCACCTAACAAAGATAGGGATTTAATTTTGATGCCATCGTTTTTGTCTCAGCAAGGCAATTTTAAATATATACACGGTGAACTGGTAAGGTCAACTTCAAAATTTGACCTCATGTCAAGGTCATTTGGTGACCCAGGTAGGTCATGCTGCATATGGGGGCAACGCGGCCAGACGAGACGAACATAGTGGTGTCAATTTCTCGTCTCTATCTCTTTTATATTAAGAGTTATTAGCAAGTCATTGCTGATGACCTCAGATGACCTCAGATGTCCTTGTAGAAATCACTGAGCAAAAATTGCACCTTTATCATCCAGAATGAGCTAAAATAACATGATTCTGAAATAATTATCCTAATACAATGCATATTTTCTGAATAGGAAGCATTTGTTTATTTTTCCATTCACTTATAATGGGGAGGTCTGGAAATTGACCTGACCTTTGGTCATCTATACGAAAAATCCGAGATAAAAGAATTGTAGCTACTGATATCCGTATAAAATATTGCAAGTTTCAAACCTTTGGGGAAAAGACTGTGGCTTTGGCACGAGCACAAACATTTTTGAATGTAAGGTCACTTGACATGAACTTGTGACCTGACCTGAGATGACCTCAATTCAAAACTTTTTCAAAGTGTGGGTAATTGATGTCCAAATAGGTTTCCGCTACTCCTGCAAAACCTGAGGGGGGCAGAAATCCCCCCCCCCCCGCTTCTGTGCGCGGGTTAAGCATGCATATTGCATATTGCATAGTAAGGCAAAGCTAGGCGTTTTTTTTTTTTGCTTATGAGGGTCAATAGGCATGATCAGTAATTCTAGATACTTATGTGCAGATAATAACGATCTTCGCTTATGACAGTTTTTTGTGTCATACCTGCATTCAATTGAGTTATCATATCCTTCAATACAGTGATTTTCTTGTGTATTATATTGGAGAATAGTAGCTTCCAATATGTCTTATTGTCTGTGCATCATCAGTATTGGTATGTCTAAGCATCACACTGTTTTGCATCTTCGTTTGGCTTCGATATTTATGAACTGTCACGATTTCGCAGCACATGACAGATTTTCCCAACAAATTCATGAAATTGTTTGAAGTCTTATAGCCGAAAAAAGTAAATGTATCTGTATAACATATTTTGATATTGCTCTTAGTGTCATTTATAGCTATTGGGCTTCTTAGTGCTTGAGCGAAACACATATTAATATGCAAATTGAATGACCTTTCCTCACATAATAAAATTAATTAAGTTCGCGACCGTGATCGCCTGTGTGATATGCCCATCATTTAGCTCTTGTCATACAAAATACGCCATGATTTACCAATCCGAGGTAGTATTTTCGTAGCCCTTGTAATTGTGTAGCCCTTGTTTCTGGACGAGGGCCAAGTTAATAGCACTGTTGCGTGTAATTTTGAACTTAAATTACTTTAATAGTCGAGAAAGGTGATTCAATTTACATAGTAGCCGTTTTCACGATGGATTATTGTGCGTCGAAATGTTTTAAAACATTTTAAAACGTTTTAAATTGTTCTTAGTAGTAGCCGTTTTCACGATGGACTAATTTGCGAGAAAAAAAATGTTTGTAACCCTCGCCCTACGGGTCCCGTAGGGTGAGGGTTAAAACATTTCTCTCAAATTAGTCCATCGTGAAAACGGCTTACATACTAAAACAATTGGCTAAGAACGTTTTTAGAAATATGTTTTTATGAAACATTTGGTCGTGCGAGAATAGGATCCATCCGTGAAGGAGCGGCTATTCATATATACAGGTGTTCCATTGTTTCATGTCGGTTGTAACAAAATAATTCAGTGATTCAATATAGTTCGTTTTGTAACATAGATATAGATATTGATTCGGAATTTTTTGATAGCCTAAAATTTAACGGCCGTACTAACGCCATCTTGTATGGGACCAAATGCAGACTTTTAAAAACAGTTAAAGCATAATACACAGTGACGGGACTATCAGGAAACATGCTAATCTCTAGATTGGGTAAACATATTCGTTTTTGGTATACCTCCCAAAAGTAAAAGTTACTCCCCACAAAGAAATGGCTTGAAAGTTATTGAAAAAGCGAACAACTACCATACCCAATTTCAAAATAATATAATAATTTTTGACTGAGTGATTGCATCTTAAGTACTGGTAACTCATGTTGTCATATTTTAAAATCGCGATGCTTGGCTCTTATTGACAAGATACATACTAATAAATGGATGCACTGTGTTTCTGAGACAAAAACTGGTCTAGAAGCATGTCTTTTTGTTTTACATCCATAAAAATGCGACCTTATTTTGACCTTAGCTTGAGAATAGCTTCATTTAAATAAAGACAGGTGGAAAAATGGTATCACTATCGAATTATTCGCGTAAAATGATCGATACAAAATGTGTTGCATGACTTTCATAGATGTTTTGTGTATAGTGACCTTCTGTGACCTGACTTTGACCTTGATCTTTGCTAACAATTTCAATTTAGTTTATGCGGGATATGTATCATACCTTTGAAAGGATGTATGGTGATTATGGTTGCAATCGAATGCTTAGATGAAAAGTATGGCCCATAAACTAAAATACCTCATTTTTGACCTTTGACCTGACCGTGTCATGACATGTGACCTCAATTTTAAATTTTCGAGCGTGTTTTATATTTGTCTTCTAGAGTGCTTTCGAATGCCGCATTGCGCGTCTCGCTGCGATCAGTGGTTCGGAAGATAACCAAGTAGCGTTTAACGCCCCCCCCCCTGTCAATGGTGTCAATGCCGGGTTAATGAGCAAATGTGATGAAATTGTTCAGATATTGAGAGTTAGCGCCTATTAGGTCTCACGAGCACTCTGTTTACAAAAGAGCTCCCGGTCACGTAGCTTGAACTACATAGAGCATGACGAGCAAGCGGGCATTACTGGAAAATGGGGATTTACCATTTTAGAATGGGCGCGTGAATCATCATTTATTGAGAATATGAAAATTTTGTCTAGTGGGTTAAGGTTTTTTATTCACCAGGAAAATAGAAGAAGTAATTATTATATAAAAATTGAAAAAATATAACATAATATAATATTATATAATATTATATAGTATAATACATTATAAATATATATAATATAATATGATATAATATAACATAAAGTAACCTAAATAAATAAAATAATGTATACAAATATGATAAACTACCTAAAAACTGCATGCGCTTGGAGAACAGCTCTTCGAATTAAACTGCAAAACAACTAGAAAGCTCTCATTAAAAATGCAACACATATATGTTGTTCATACAATACAGAGGAAGCGCACACTATTGTGATGGATGGAGTATCGATTTCTGCTCTCGGCCATCCTCTGTCCTTGCGTCTCTCATTCTTCCTTCCTCAATTAACTCACCGGCGAAGCACTGGCAGGACTTCATCCTGTCCGTCCCAGGAGCCATCGGATCGGAGCGCGATGCGATGAGCCGGAGCCGGAGCTGGAACGGGAGTCGGATCCGGGGCCAAACCAGGAGCTGAAGCGGTAGCCGGAGCCGGAGTCGGAGATGGAACTGGAGCCGGATCCGGGGCCAGGCCAGGAGCGGCACCAGGAGCGGGAGCGGGAGTGGAGAGCACGGCTGTGGCCGCCGCCGGTTCGGCCGCAGCACTGGCCGCCGCTGCAGGGCCGCCGACGATCGGTGGCAGCAGCAGCAACAGTGTCACCTATTGATCTTACCGGCCAACACGCGGCGCACTGACATGGACCGGGTCGGGTCGAGGTCAGCTCGTCACCGGCCAACACGCGGCGCACTGACATGGACCGGGTCGGGTCGAGGTCAGCTGCGGCGCACTGACATGCACCGGGTCGGGTCGAGGTCAGCTGCGTCGCCAGCTGGTGGCTCTGAGACAGACAGAGTTTGGCATGGGCCCAACAACCCCAAGCCCAGCCCAGGTCAGGCCCATGAACACCAAGCCCAGGCCCAGACCAGCCCCAGTTACATTCATAATATTGAGGCCCATGCCCAGTCCAGCCCATTCAGATTAAGCATGTAAATATGTTCACAAAATTTGCGGTCATTGTCCAAGCATATTTACTTGCATACTACAAATGATAAATAATGATAATCACTTGTGTGTTGCTGTGGAAGTTAACTGTTGGTTAAAATAGTTTTAAGCTCTTACCTGGCTTGCGCGGCGCGCGTTTTTTTTACAACAATTGTTTTACAACAAATTACAACAAGAGAATGTTTAATTACTTCAACATTCTCAGTCCAGGCCCGCCCAGAGCCCAGCTGATTTTCTTTAAGTTCGATGCCAGCCCAGGCCCAGCCCAGGCCCAGCCCAGGCCCAGCCCAGGCCCAGCCCAGGCCCAGCCCAGGCCTATGGCCCATGGGCCAGCCAAGCTCATGAGGAACTCTACCAGAAGGCATACAACCCAGAATGCCAGTGCATACACTGGCACTGTCGGGGAAAGTTGAGCAATCACGGTCCGGGAAAGTTAAGCCAGGCTCCGCTGGGTCGTTCCAGGCCAGATCGACCGGTGCCTTACACCCTCATATAAAGCAAAATGTTGGTTCTACAAGGTAGTCTTAGGCCCTGAAGACGACTGTGCGAATGTTTCGCCTTGCTGAGCAACGGTCACTGAGTTATAGCCTCCGGCAATTTCGAGAGATCACACTGTAGTTCTTCTTTGATGACCCACAACTTGTAGTTTAACGATCTTAAACATTAAAAGCGGTATTCCAATGAACTCAACATGAAGCAAGGGAACCTTTGGCTATCTTAAAATTCTGATTTGGGATTTGTGTGAACTTTTCTTACGTGACCAATCTTGACATTTTCCATGTCGAAACCTGTATTTTTTACTCAAAGCTACTAAAATGATTTTGATTAATTAGCTTTCGATAAATAAATATAAAAGGGATTCGCCTATTAAAAGTAACCCCTTTAACCCGCGCCGGGCGGTTGCTCGGCGCCACCTCCTCGGGCCGGGGGGTGTTTCGGACACCCCCCCCTTTCTAATCGGGCTCCTATGGACCTAGACAGAAACCAAAAAAGACCGTTCGAGAGCTGTCAAAAGGGATGGGAAACTATTCGGTGAAAAAATTTTATCAGGTCAATATTAGAGCACCAGATCAAGGCTCTCTCTCTAAATTTCCAGATTTAGGACATAGCTCCAGATATCCCCAAATATTCGGAAACTATGATAGCTAGGAGTAAATAGCTAAAGAGCATTATATAGTATCTCTCTCCCCTCTCTCCGATCTCTACCTATGTCCTCAAACTTGAGCTCAGATCAATAGTTTAGGCTCCAGAGGTAATAATGTCAAAAATGCAGTTTTTTGGTAAAATATGGTTCCTGAATGCATTTTTATCTGGAAAAATGACACAAAATGATTTAACACTATCATGTTTCCTCTCGTCAAGACGCTTTGAACATATACATGATGACTCGTAAGGTCACTTCAAAAATTGACCTCAGGTCAGGTCATTTCGTGACCCAGATAGGTCATTGCATATGGGCGACGCGGGACAGCGATACCAAATACTGGGGAGTGTGTCATGGCCGCCGTCTCGACTTCATATAATCAGAAGTTATTAGCAATCATTGCTGAATGATCAGATGACCCTCAGATGACCTTGTAGAGATCTTTTAGAAACATCGCACCTAGGTCATTTAGAATGAGCTAAAACAAACATGATTCTGAATAATCAGCTGATCCAATGCATACTTTCAGAAAAAGAAGCATCTGTTTATTTTCCATTCACTTATAATGGGGAGGTCAGGAATTTGACCTGACCTTACGTCCCGATATCGAAAATCCGAGATATACAACTTTAGATAGTCATGCTTTTATGAAAACTGTAAGTACGAAACCAATCTGCTAAACTTTGGCTTTGGTGGAACCGCAAACTTTTTCGGAGTGGGGTCACTTGACCTAGCCTGGTGACCTGACCTTGACATTGACCTATTGGCAAAACTTTTTTGAAAGCTGTACAAAGATGTTCGATACAGGTGCTTTGAAATTTGGCCGACGGCGCTACGCGCCGCCGTTTTCCGTATATCTAGGAAGAACTGAGGGGGGGTGTCTAAACACGCCCCCCGGCCCCGGCGCGGGTTAAGCTCGCAAAACCCGTATAGGTATGCGCCTACAATCGTTACCCAAGTCCCATGTATATATCCGGACGGTAAAGATATCGAGTGTGCGTCAACGCCAGTCGATTGACCGAGTAAAAATTTGTTTGAACTTTGTGATCTAGGTCAAGGTTGAGGTCAATAATTTGGTTCATGCATGTAAAGCGTTTTAAATTTTGTTTGCGGTCAATGCATATTTTAGCGAATTTGTTAGTAATTGTTGACCAAAGTATTGCCACTAATTTCAAGAAATAGTAAAGGTTTTTTTTTGGGGGCTCTATACTTGACTGATAAATAAACAGGACGAATATCAGCAAGTACAGTTGTCGACCATGCGCCCTCAATACTTTTGCCAAAATATTACCCATCAAATCTGCCGTCACAAAGCATGGCTTTCGTCGGCTAATGTTAACTGGCGTTGAAAAACACACAGAGTGCATTAAACCACTGTTTTTTTCCGATGAAGCCAAACACAACGCCAGCATGGGTGCACGAATTTTTTAGAACCTCATTCCCGAAATACAAAACGAAATATCAGGACGAGCGAAATTCACTTTGATGACGGCTTGCGCATCTCAGCACATGAACAAGTACACTGCCATTAAAGGGAATGTTCCTTGAAAAAAAATGAGAAAAGCGAAGGAAATGATGAAGAGAAAGCAGAATTACGTATCCATAATTACTAGTAGTCAAAGAAACATTTATATTCGCTGGAAAAGCAATTAAAATGTCAATTATTTGGTGATCATTCATATTATTTTTCCTCAAAGTAATGCGAAATCAGTTTCTCAGAACACGTTATGTCATCAAAACGTCATCGATTTTGGAGGATCGTGGCGCATACAAGGACATACTTGCCTAATAACTTGTTGACATTGAGGGAAAATTGCAACGCTTGTAGACCACGAGAGTTAATTCAGAAGTCAAAATCACGTGCTTATTCATTTATTTATTTGTTCTAAATCGACGACGGAATAAATTATTTAATTGGTAAGTTTGCGGTGAAGTCACACAGATAAAACAACGGCAAAGATTACAAATGTTCTCTGCCGTTATTTGTGTTTATCCAAGGAAGTTTTCGTGGTTCATCTATGAACGTGAAAGTTTGTAAATATTTCAACTTAGCCTATACCCAGTATGCATTACGACAAATTATCAGTTTGTACCTTTTCTGCATAATCAGTGCAGTGAAAAAGGAATTATTCCTAAACCCTGCACTCAAGGAAGCAAGCAAGTTGAAACGGATTTTCGGCCCATCTGTAAGACTAGGTACGTCTGAATAAATTTCTTCTGAGATGTTACTGAGAATAACGTTTCATAGACGATTTAAGCATTCAAAATCACCAATAATCTCACAAGTTTTATTCTTGCAATACAAGATGAGGTACTTAAACAATAAGTTTTTTTGTTCCAGCTCCAGCACTAAGTGTTTCCTATCAAAAACTTTTTCCCCAAAAGTCTTACGTCATGCTCTACGTCATTAATCATGCGTCAAACATCAGCAAAATAGCCAATCAGCGATTGGAATTACCGGGTATACCGTCTCGACATTTAGGACTGAATATTAAATAATTAAGAGGTTTCTTTGACAAAATGTGAAAAGCTCACAAGTCATTTGCGAGCATGCGCCACAACTTGGCTAATCTCAACTCAAAACCCATGTTAAGGTAACTATTTCCCTTTAACATCGCAACATTCTCTCCGCGACTTTGACATCACATGCGAATGACAATTTTTCGCCACATCACACGACAAGAGTGGGTGTGATGGTTTGGTGGCACGGTAAAAAGAGTGGCATGGTATGGTGGCACGGTAAAAAGAGCGGCATGGTATGGTGGCACGGTAAAAAGAGCGGCGGCGACAGAGTCTAAGGCGTCCGTGTACTGACCGTATTCTGTCGGAACAGGCCATGTTCACGTTTTTGACGGAGAAATTCGAAACCACCATCCAGTTTTACTTATTGGAAAAGGGAGAGGTCCAGAAAACTGCAGCGAGGCGGCTAGCTGCACGTTTTTCCGCTGTCAAAACAATCTAAGACACGCGGCAGTTTTACTTTATGTTCCAGTGGTTGAAATGCACCAGACAGTTCACGAACTGTCACGTGGACCCGGCAAAACAGTCCACATTAGGTGATAACGCATCGTGTGGATACAAGGTAGATAGTATGGCTGAGAGCCGGTTTCGTCTTACGGTTCTGTTCACATGTGTGCATGGTTCCATTCACGCAGAATGACAGAGGGAAGAAGTGGGCTTATGAGGTTGTTGCACATTGATACTCGAAGTACAATGAGATGCGATTGACAAAGTGTTTCATGATAAAATAATGTAGTACTGAGCAACCAGATCGATCGACCAAAGGGTGATAAAGTGACTTCCGATCACGTTTGGACGTTTGCGTACTTTTACATCACCCCAGATAGTTTTGGCGCATCCCAAAAGGCACTTCTGGATTCGTCCTTGTCTAAACTCTGTGTGATACCCCGGAAATACTTAGACAAATCCCGCACGTACAGCAAACGGAAATTATTTACAAGTTTGACCTAAATTATGACCGTGACCTTGACGTCGGATCACAAAATCATACAACAATTTTTTGCTCAGAATCGCCTATCCAATACAATGGCGTTGCCTGTACATCGATATCTTAACCAAGTCCGGAGATATACATTGGTAACGATCACAGAACCACCTTTACCCCCCCCCCCCCCCCCCCCCCACCCACTCCGCACATGGCCGCAAGGGGACCCCCCTCCCCCCCAAAAAAAGGAGTCTGAAATCGGCGCAATTTTACACATTTTCTTGACGTAGGACACCTACGCAATTTAAAACTTAAGGAACAGTTTATTTTTATACGTTCTAGCAAATGCATAAAGAAACCAAAATCCTTTTTTTAAATTTGGTGGAAAATTTTGTGGATGCATTCCCCCCCCCAACACGCCACAACTCCGTTCAAGATCCGCCAGTGATTGGTGCTGCGATTGAATTATATAATAGAGAAGACTGCAACCACTGCATAGCTTTGATCAGGATATGGTGAGCGTCACGTATTGTGATATGGCAGACGCCCATTTTCAGTCTACAGAGCTCCTTTTGTATCGCTGTGAATGAATGCTGCAGCTTGTAAAGCATTTGGTCACGAATCCCTCAGCCCTATCTCTTACTTCAGCCGCCAAGTAATATCCTGCCTACGCCTGGCGGACATTCCTGGAGCCAGCCCAGTTGACAGTATAAATTGGGAGCGGAGCATATATCGGAGCCGGTGTCGTCGGTGGGATGGACGATACGTCACGCGTAGTGGCACCCCTGAGATCACCGAGCAGCGCGCCAGCAGCCCACCGGGTCTCCGAGAACCAGGACACTGCACCGCCCTCCAGCCGCCCGACCCAATTCGCCGCCTCACATTTCTCTCCTGACGTCAGCTCCGGCAGACATGCTACAGAAATACTTCTCAGCCGGCGCTTCCGATCCCCTTAGTTGGCTGGTCGATGTTCGGATGTGGGCCCGCCAGCTCCACCCTGCTCGGATGTGGGCCCGCCAGCTCACCGGTGTGGTGGCGCTGCTCCCTCTGCTCGGATGTGGGCCCGCCAGCTCACCGGTGCGGCATGGCGCTGCTCAGCCGCCGCTTCAGATCCCTGAAGCTCGATGGTCGATGTTCGTATGCGGGCCCGCCAGCTCAGCGGTGGCGCTGCTCTCTCTTGGAGCTTTTCCGCCGTGCAGACGAAGATAAAACAACGCGGCAGGCCCCGGGGCCACAGGTGGAGTGTTAGACTGCACCGCATTACAGTAGCGGCAGAGGTAGGCTGTGCCGCGCTCAGCAGCGCGAGGTAGGCTGTGCCGGCATTACAGCAGCGGAGAGGTAGCTGCTGCGACGCTCAGCAGCGCCCTGAGAGGTAGGCTGTTGCCGGGCATTTACAGCAGCGGAGAGTAGGCTGTGCCGCATTACAGCAGCGGAGAGGTAGGCTGTGCCGCATTACAGCAGCGGAGAGCGTAGGCTGTGCGCATTACAGCAGCGAAGAGTAGGCTGTGCCGCATTACAGCAGCGGAGAGGTAGGCTGTGCCGCGCTACACCGGTGTCGTGCGGAACGTGAACTGCTGATACAGTACTGTGGCGATCCGCACACTGTGTGTCATCGTCCTTCTGGCTGAGCTGCTCATCCTACCGGCTACTTACACTCATTAATCGTTTGACTTATTAAATCGAATGAAGCTAAAAATCGACCATGGGCATGTACCTACATACCAGTGCTTGGATTCGAGATCCAGATGAGATCCGGATATTTGTGTCTTGTGTTCTTGGATCAACATGGGACATAGTTACAGGTAGCCGAGTGATCTACAAAGATCCCAGATCCTGACATATTTTATGACGAGGGATCCACTGGAATCCAAGGTCCAACTTCGGGATCCAGGCATGCTGGTAGGTAGTTACCTACTTCTTGTTAATTCTATGATATGGGAGAATCCATTACAATACATTATATATGCTTGCTTATACGCACAATGTATTTTGCAGGTACTTATTATCTACAAAGTAGATACTACATGGTATACGCAACATAAATATAAAAAAATGATTTCAGTCTCTACATCTTGTGATTTAAGATAAAAGGCTCGTTTAAATTAAAGATCCACTGAGATGCCAGATCCTGAAGTATTTTACGCCAAGGGATCCAGGAGGATTCCAGATCTTAATGTATTTCGCGATGACAGATCTACTGGTATCTAAGATCTTTATGCATTGTGTGCCGAGGGATCCACTGGAATATCAGATCCAACTTCGGGATCCAGGCACAAGTCTGCCACATACAATGTATGGAGTGGTTGTTCATGTTTGGTTGTCCATGTGGCATGATTGTACATTGTACAACCAAAAGATTGGAAGAAGGTTGAAATAGGAAAATGAGCAAAAACAAACGAGAAGAAGTCAACTTCAACTAAAATTTGGTGAACATATTTTATGAGTCACATAGTTGTTATACATTCAACTGAAAACTGACTTAAACGGTCAAATTCCCTATGGCGGCGGTCCCGCCCGGGCGACCGGCCGCTGATCGCTATGACCGCGTTTGACACACCATGTAACACTTATTTTTAGCAAAAGGACATAGCTATATTTGAAGAAGTTCGTTTGCCCGTAGGATGACAAGCTTACCATAAGTGCTCCAAAAAAATCGAGGAAACATTGTTTCCTGATGCGTCATCTTCACGGAGCCGGTAATGCCTGACAGTTACCGTCACGTTATTAATTATGGAATCAGCGGCGGGTCCGGCTGAGCCAGTCAAACCACTCAGTCGCCAGCCGCCCCTGAGGTACCGACTGAACCCTGACCTCCCAGCCGCCCCTGAGGTACCGACTGAATCCTGACCTCCCAGCCGTCCCTGAGGTACCGACTGAACCCTGACCTCCCAGCCGCCCCTGAGGTACCGACTGAACCCTGACCTCCCAGCCGTCCCTGAGTAAAACACGCAACCGGCCCACATCTAATCCATACCGGACTGAACCTGACCTCCCAGCCGCCCCAGAGGTACCGACTGAACCCTGACCTCGCAGCCGTCCCTGAGGTACCGACTGAACCCTGACCTCCCAGCTGACCTGAGGTACCGACTGAACCCTGACCTCCCAGCCGCCCCTGAGGTACCAACTGAACCCTGACCTCCCAGCTGCCCTGAGATACCGACTGAACCCTGACCTCCCAGCCGCCCCTGAGGTACCGACTGAACCCTGACCTCCCAGCTGCCCTGAGGTACCGACTGAACCCTGACCTCCCAGCCGCCCCTGAGGTA
>VOPJ01007163.1:5246-61691 GCA_014673585.1 Semibalanus balanoides | reverse complement strand
GCTAACAATATATGCTAGCGTTGTAATTTAAGGGCAATGATTCTAGTAATGAACGCTCTCTGGCGAATATAAATAATTTTGTTCTGCCAGAATGATCTTGGCGAATATGGAATATCTCAGCAACTAGAGTGAATCCGGAGAAATTAATTATATGGCTAAATTCAGAAAAATATGTTCCATAGACCAGTGTCAACAACTCCACATGACCGATGTGAGTAGGCACACTCCCTTTAACATGATCAACATTACAGTAGTTTACCGGATTACTTAAGGGTCTATTTGGAAAGATCTGACTTGATGGATGGATTGCTTCAATATTTGTCTCAAAACAATCTTAAGATATTTTTTAGTTTGTTTCAATGTGAGACAAATATCTCAACTTTTCTATCATTAAAGGGAATGTTTCACATTTCTGAAAGTTGTCCAATGTACGCCGCTTGTGGTGCTAAATATGAAGTAATTGCTGCCGAACACGATCTGACATGTTGTGGTCATCACAACAGCAGTGCTAAATTCATGAAAGAACTAAGGTTTTAGTATTTGGGCTGATGACGTCATATGAAGGAATTTTGGGAAAATATAGAAAACCTTCACGCTTGGCAAATTACGTATGGTAGTGTATGGCTAAATGTATAGCTCAAAGTAAAACAACGTCAACTTTCATCAACAATTTGATAAAGACGAGATGACGACATCGGCTTTACGCGCTATTCAAAAGTACACTAGGTCTATTTTTGCAGATGTCAAACCAAACGTCAAATTTACTTTCGATTAGAACGCTCTGTGGGTGTTTACTTCTACAATACTATTCAATGGAATTCCAACAACTTGGCCATCTCAACTCAAATCTTATGTTAATGTGAAACATTCCCTTTAAGTTTGAGTCCTGCCTTCCAGTATCATAAGCAACCATCTTTATTGATTTTGCTCCTGATGGCTTGTGCAAGTTCTCACTATCTATGTGCTCTCTGTCTAATGTTTAACCCGCGCATGACCGGGGTCTTATCCGAACGCCCTTGACCGGGGGGGGGGGGAATAGTGCCCCCTCATTATCTCCGGAAGCAATGATCGTAGTGAGACGCGCAAGGTGGCGTTCGTAAGCTCTCATAGAGACGCACCTCAATAATACTCGAAATTGTTTAATTGGGGTCGCATATCAGGTCAAGGTCGAGTCAAAGGTCAAAATCGAGACACTCGAGTTTATGGACCATACTTTCCATCCAGAGCCTTTGATTGCAACCATGATCACCCAAAGTGACCCTAAAGGCAGGACACACATCCCGCATAAGTATAAAGGCATTTTTTGCAAAGGTCAAGGTCAAGATCAGGTCACAAAAAGTCACTATCCGAAAAATATTTTTGAAAATAATGCGACACATGTTTTATGGGCTGTTATATACGTATAAATATATAGTGATAATTAAGGCACCATCTGAGCTCATTTAAATGAAGTTAGTGTCAAGCTGAGGTCAAATTCAGGTCAAATAAGGTCAATTTGTTGAATTGGTAAATATTTAAAAAAGAATGTTCGTAGTCCAGTTTTATACCAGAAACACATTGCTGACATTAATTTGTCTTTATATTGTCAAAAAAGACCCCAAAAAACGCAATTTCAAAATATTACGTTATCAATTACCATTCTTAGGCCTTAGTAAAAATGGTGCTCTTTATTTGAAACCTTGCTTTTTTATTTTTGCAATATTTAACTTTTACATAAATTTCTAGTTTTTGATATTTTTACAAAAATAAAAAGATTCGAAAAAAAATGTCAAAAAATGTAAATGTCAAAATTTTGAGATGTTTTTTGAAGTTTTTATAATGTATATGTCTGTCTGATTTTGCTCCATTCCAGTTTCTCTGTTAATTTCTCCCTTTTCACAGCTTTTAAAAGTTTTTGTGATTTTATTGCTAAATTCAAGCATAGTTTGTTGTGCTTGAAAGGCTGTTACTATGTAAAAAATTGTGATATTCTTTTGAAATTTTGTTTATGTTTTGCTTGAACACCACTCTTTCACATATATTCCGGTTTTTGATATTAACAAAATACAAAAATATATTTGGTAAAAATCTCAATTTTAACATTTTGAGATAACAGTTTAATGCAACATGCAATTTCCTATCATTAATTGTTTTGGGTTTTAGTTTATCATAAAATGTAACAATTTTATAGCTGCTTAAAACTTGAGTGATTTTGTCGCTAAATTCAAGAAACGTGACGTCTCAAAACGGTGTATATCCATACACCCACCCCCAAAATCGAAACATTTTCAAATTTCTCCAACCGATGTACAAGTTATTTGCAGGAAAGTACTGAAAGTTTGAGGTTGATATCTTGAATGTTTTTTAAGTTATCGCGAATAAACGACGGGGGGGGGGGGCAATATTCCCCCCGGTCAAGCGCAGGATTTACTCCATTAGTTGGCACAATTGAATTGATTTGTTTTCCAAGCCACAACTCTAACCAATAACCATGAGTCCATCTTCTCACCAGTCTTTGGCAGATACATTATTCCAACTCCCTCACACGCATGTTTCCTGGAAACAATCCCCTTTAGGGAGTTAGTGATTAGTATATCTTAGTATATCTCTGTCCTGCAAGGTTTCCTTCCCCTTCTCATGCCGCATGTGGGACTGGGACCAGGAAACAAAATGCTAGTTTTATACAAGCGAATAGCTAAAAAGTGATTATTATGCTTCAGATGAACATATGGATACTGCTGAGATACTGCCTATGCCATATTATTGTTATATTTGCATAGGTTGATGGATTTATAAATGTCCAGGGAACTCAGAGATCATTGTTGCTTTTGACCAGGTTTAGTATGAGGATTGAATCTCAAAGCTAGCATGGTCTATTTTTTGTCAAGTCTAGTCACCTAGTGTTAGGTTAGCTTAAGCAGGGAGATCAATTACTTGAATCGATGTATTTTGTTTTATAGTAAAAGCATACAGAATTGGAAGGAATTGGCACAAATTATGAACTCAAATCATAACCCTCTCACAGTTTATCATTGTACAGGGGACCTACAGGCTACAGTGGCTATAGTACACACTAAGGTCAGGCTTATTTCTCATCTAGTATATGTTTGACGGCGAATGAAGAAACGACCATAAATGCATTCAAACCGCATTACTGAATACTGAGAGCTTCAAGTTTATATATTGACGCATTGGCTCACCTTATCCATGGGCTGCTTTAATAAAAAAGTTGTTTTCGCAGCAATGCGTTAAAACATATTTTTGCTTAAAAGCAACCAATGTATATTGGATAAGGTGAGCCAATGCGTAAATACATAAATTTTAAACTCTCAGTAATGCGGTTTCAATGCACATATGGTCGTTTCTTAATTCGCCGTCAAACATATGCTAGAAGAGAAAGAAGCGTGTACCATAGCAACTTAGTGTGTACCATAGAAACTGTGTGTGTGGGTGTGTGTGGGGGGGGTACCTGTTACTTGTAGAGAACAGGCCCACTTGCGGAAAGGTGCACGGCGTCTGACTTGTCTGCTCTTTGTCCACATCATGTTTTTATATGGCTTTAGGTTTCAAGTTGGGACTGTGATCAAACCTGCAGCACTGATGTGTGCAGCCTGCTCTGTCATGGGTCCTTGAACCTTTATATGACCCAGTGCTTGCTTATCGTGGATTTAAACGGATTTAGTGTTGGCATGGTGAACGTGCTCACTGCCAGCTTGCTGCTGTCTCCCCTCATTCTGGGTATGCATCATTATGCACCACTAGACACAACCATGGGCGCCACATAACCATTGAGTTGAGGCGCCCTTAAGCCCAAATCATCATCATCACTAGACACAACCAGGTGATTACCCACTCCCCACACTGTGTCACCAGTACCACCTGCCCTGCCCTCCCCAGGTCAGCGCCGCTAGCATGGCGCCTCGGAAGCCTCGCGCGCCGAAGGCTGCCGCCCTGCCGCCGACGCTGCCGGCCGGCTTGGTCGTGTCCGATTTGAAGCGGCAGGCCTGGCGCCTCGGCCACTCGATCGGTTCGGGCGGCTTCGGTCAGATCTACAGCGCGTCGCTCGAGTCTGATGCGCCCTCCGGCTCCTCGGCCGGCGCCCAGTACGTCATCAAGGTGGAGGCGCACGCCAGCGGGCCGCTCTTCTCCGAGATGCACTGCTACCACCGCGTGGCGCGCGCCGAGACGATCGCTGCCTGGCAGAAGGCCCGCGGGCTGAAGCGGTTCGGCATGCCACGCTTCGTCGCGAGTGGTTCGTTCGACCACGGCGGCGACAAGTTCCGCTTCATGGTGATCGAGCGGTTCGGCACCGACCTGCAGAAGCTGCTGGAGCAGAACAACAACCGCTTCCCCATGCCCACCATCCTACACATGGGGATACAGGTGGTAAGTTGACACTCTCTTCCCATGAAGGAATCTGGTTGATAAGGGCCTGTTTGTCAGGTACTTTCTGCACATGTTTTAATCTATTATTCATTCCAGCATTATTGCTAGTGTCGGTCCTTAATCTTTGGCTCGATCACAAATAACAGTGGCTTACTGTTATATGTGGCTCAATGTGAAATCGGAATGTATGAGTGGTATTATTGACTTACTATGTGTTTCAGCTGGAAGTACTGGAGTTCATACACAATCAAGAATATATCCACGGTGACATCAAAGGACAGAACCTGCTGCTCGGGCTGACCAAAGACACTAAGGATCTGGTAATTGCACATTATATTTGTCAATTTGTCATTGTTTAAATTACCTTTTCGGCATTTGTCTTTTCACTTAATTATTTAAAATGACTTTGTTTTGCCATTGAATGCCTACCCCTACCCCATTTATTTATTAAGGACTAGTATTCTCCATGGGCGCAAAATAACCAAGGAGTTGTTGCGCCCTAAAGCCCCAATCAACAAACAAGACTAGCATTCACCTATGGTATAGGTATATTCAAATAAATTTGGACCTTTAACCGAGCGTTGCATTCCACATCACCTGTGCACAGAGTGACAAACTGATAGTGGCTGACGTAACTCATTGCTAAGTGTCGACAATGCCGAGCGTGCTCCGTTTTCCCCCTGCCGCTGTCATTTACCGCACCTTCCCCTACCCCCGGCCCCGCTTCCCACCGCACAGGTGTACCTGGTGGACTTTGGCCTGGCCTGCCGCTACGCCTCCGACGGCGTGCACAAAGAGTACAAGCCCGACGTGCGCAAAGCCCACAACGGCACCATCGAGTTCACCAGCCGAGACGCGCACATCGGCGCTCAGTCGCGCCGCGGAGACATAGAGATCCTCGGCTACAACCTGCTGCAGTGGGCCAGCGGCACGCTGCCCTGGATGGACCGGCTGCAGAGCGCCGACAAAGTGGCACAGGAGAAGAATCGACAGATGGACAACGTGCCGGGCCTGATGAAGGCGTGCTTCCCGAAAGGATTGCCCAAAGGCGCAGGTTGGTGGCGGTGCGGGGAACTGGACGGGGGGGGGGGGCGTGGGCAGTGGGCTGTATTGCTGTAGTGAAGTGAGTGGGGTGGAGGTGGTTCACGTTTCCCTATGGTATTAAATATATGGAAAAATTAACCTCATGCTCATAATATGTGATAAATATTAAAAGAAAATCCATGGATTTCTTTTAATATTATATACATATTATGAGCATGAGGTTAATTTTTAGTAACTGTATATTTATAATAATGTAGAGTAACGTGTTGATTTCATATTAAACTCATTGAAAAAAGATTATTCCCCTATGGTGTTTGGTTTATGCGTGCTTACTTGGCCCGCTGACATCTGTGCGATGTGGGCAGATCCAATGTGAGTGTTTAGAAGCCGTTTTACTGATCGGAAAGCTGGTCCTTATCCCCCCCCCCCATGATTTAAAGGGAGTGTTTCACCTTTGTATTGGTTTTGAATTGAGATAGCCATTATCTTTGGCCGTTATTGAAAATTATACATTACTAAAACAATTTGTTCACAAAACTTTGTCGTTTTTAAGCAATTTAATTTATAATTTGACAAATGCGTCTAGGCTAGTGCCGCCGCTGATTGGCTGACAGCGATATCAAGATTGTTGTTTCTGGGAGAAAAAAACACTAGTATTTCTCGAACCTTGACTGGATTACCTGCTGCGAGTACGATAACAGGACTTGTTTGTATTCAAGTCGCCAGAATTGCCTACAAAGATTTACCTATTCTCTATAGTCTCTGTAGCTCAATAATGACGTCATTGTCCTTTTTAATAAGTGACTTTGAGAAACAAATATCAACGTCGTTTTCAGCAGCACTTCATATTTCTACTACAACGGCCGTATATTCGACAACTTTCAGAGAGGTGAAACATTTCCTTTAATGTTTGTGATTGTTTTATCATTGTGATGTTCATCTCAGTTATGTGGACATAGAACGACTAATATTCCACGAACATTGGCTGGATTACCCGCTGCGAGTACTGTTTTCGAGTGCAAGGTAGTGAACTCAAGACAATGCAAGACGATAACAAGTAACATAAAGATAACGATAACACTTTAGACAGGCCCATGACCAGGTTGATTGTGATCATGTTTATGAATGACTGATTATTTTTGTGATAAGCAAAATGTCGCACGCAATGGGAGGCAATGGGAGGCACCGCTCGAAAGCTTAGAAATCCTACCGCAAGATGTCGCTCAAGGCGGTCGGGCCGATTGTTCGGCGGCTTATCCGAGCGCTTTAGCGTTGTTGACCCTTTTTTGGGCTCTGATGTGCCTCCCTAAAGCACGATCGGTACGCAATTTCACACGGCACCGTTTTCGACCAGCATGCGTCGATTGGTGAAGGTCCTGAGTCGCTATCTTTGATTAGTTCTGAGTTTCAGCGTGGCATTAGCCATTTCTACCCTTCTATGGGCCTTCTTTGGTCCCGATCGGTATGAAAGACGAATCTGCACCGTTTTCGACCGGCGTGCGTTGATTGGTGAAAGTTCCGAGTCGCTGTCTCTGATAGGTTAAGTTTCAGCGTAGCAGTAGCGTTTTTTACTGTTCTCTGGGCTCTGGTGAGACTTATTTTGGCCCGACTGGTATAAAAGGCTGTCGAACACCGTTTCCGACCACGCCGCGTCGATTGGGGAAAGTCCTGAGTCGCTATCTCTGATAGGTCCTGAGTTTCAGCGTGGCAGTAGCGTTTTCGGATCTTCTTTGGGCCCTCATGGGCTTTCTTTGGGCCCGATTGGTATGAAAGGCTATTCGGCACCCCTACAAAAGCGTAGCTTTCGAATGGTGAAAGAATGAAGTCTCTAGCTTATGTAGTTGCAGAGTTTCAGTGTGGTAGTGAACTTAAGCAATGCAAGTTATAATATACCCCACACACCGTTATCGGCCCGTACGACATGTGGTAAAAATAACGCGTTGCCTCCCATTGTGGCAGCTAGAAGCAATTTGCCTTTTTAAATTATTTTATATTTGTTTCTATGTCATTTCTATACATTCACGTCCTTCGTTCTGACTGAACAGTTTTCTGACCGTTGCGTCTCTGTGCAGTTTAAGCTCCCTCCCTCTCGCGTTGCCGTGGCCGGTGCCTGTGACGCTGACCATGCTGCTGCTCCGTCAGACGCGATCCAGCGGTTCCTGTCGGCGGTGGCCGCTCTCAAGTTCGCCGAGAAGCCCGACTACACCGCGCTGAAGGCCATCCTGCAGGCCGGGCTCAAGTCGCTGGGCAACCCGCCCGTCCGTCTGGTCTTCACCGCCGACGCGGTGAGAACCCACAGCTGGGTGGTAGCAGGTGCTGCGTGAGGGGGCAACCAATCACGGCTTGTCTTGGGAAGGGGCCAATGCGATGGCTTAGACAGCGCGGCTTGGACGAACACTTTTTAAACAGCGGTTGTGTTTACATGTTCGATAATCGATATGCTTATCAGATTTAAGCGGAAACAGCTGCGAGCATGCTTTTGGTTTAGTAGTCCTTCAATATCAGATGTAAGAGTGAACGCTGTTCCATATGTCGTTCCACTGTTCTGTGTCAGTGGTATCCGTCTGACCCATCGTCTGTCTTTTGTCACCGTGTTCAGGAGGTGACCAGTCCACGGCCAGCGGGTGGCCGGCGAGACCGCTCTCCGCTGCAGCCTGTACAGGAGTCTGCCGTGCCTCGCCGCCGTCCAGCCGCCGCTACCAAGAGGCAGGGGCGTGGCCGTGCCGCCCGTAATGCAGCCTCGCCTGAAGACAGCGATGACGAGGTGGAGGAAGCCGTGCCTCGCCGCCGTCCAGCTGCCGCCGCCGCCAAGCGGCCGGGGCGTGGTCGCGCCGCCCGTGCTGCCGCCTCCGATATCTCCCCTGAAGATAGTGATGACGAGGTGGAGGAAGCCAGTGATGAGCCGCAGCCGCTGGTGAACGGCGGTCGCGGAGGAGGGAGAGGAGGGCGGAAGGGGAAGAAGCGAACATCGGAGGAGAGTTTCGCGGATGAGGACGGGACTGGACCGGCGCCGGGGTGCAGCACAGACGCCGAGAAGAGGCAGAAAGTCGATGGCAAGGTCAGTGGTTCTAGGCAGAAAGTAAACGACAAGGTCAGGTTCTAGGCAGAAAGTCAACGGCAAGGTCAGGTTCCAGGCAGAAAGTCAATGGCAAGGTCAGTGGTTCTAGGCAGAAAGTAAACGGCAAGGTCAGTGGTTCTAGGCAGAAAGTCAATGGCAAAGTCAGTGGTTCTAGGCAGAAAGTAAACGGCAAGGTCAGGTTCTAGGCAGAAAGTCAATGGCAAGGTCAGTGGTTCTAGGCAGAAAGTAAACGGCAGTGTCAGGTTCTAGGCAGAAAGTAAACGGCAAGGTCAGGTTCTAGGCAGAAAGTAAATGGCAAGGTCAGTGGTTCTAGGCAGAAAGTCAACGGCAAGGTCAGTGGTTCTAGGCAGAAAGTCAATGGCTATGTCAGTGGGGGAGCGATTTTGACTACGGTATTATTGGAAAACGGTCACCTTCATATATTTAGGCATAATAAAATATGGGTAGCTTCAGAAATCTCGCATTATGCGTGTAATACAACATTCTTCATTGACAAGCACTGAAGCCCTAGCGAGTGTATTTGCGGTTGAGTTGAGTATCACGCATTTACCACGAGCATTGCAGAATGTTCTTAAATTTGTAAAATAGCATTGTAAAATAAATGTTGATGGACGTTCTTTGTACATGAACGTTGGTACCATCTACTCTTGTTCCACCTCAATTATTTACTGACCAGCGTCTGCTTTTCCGTTCCTCAGGCCAGCTCTGCCAAGTCCAGCACCGCCACCAACTCGACCAGCAACAGCTCCATCTACGACAACATCAACCCGGCGATGCAGGACGTACTGGATCGACGGGCCAAGGCTGAGAAGGCCTCCAAAGCCAAAGTGACCACAGCCAAACTGAAGCCGAAGCCGGCCTCCGTCGCTGACCTGAAGCCGAAGCCGGCCTCCGTCGCCGCCCTGAAGCCGAAGCCGGCCTCCGTCGCCGCCAGGTACGGGCTGACTGAGGGGGTGATGAGATGGGTTTGTTGACCAAAGCTGGCCGTTGGCATTGTCAATAGTCGTTTGTACAATTCGTGATGCTGAGTGCACATGCAGAGGCGATTGTTCAATGCAGTTTATGTATATGTCGGTTCTCCCAGCTGTGGACAGATGTCTATCGGTCACAGGACGATTCAGCGCTGAATTACATGTCCTGACAAGTAAAATACTGTCGTGTGTAGACCTCGATGTACTTCGGAGGTAGGAATCTGTAACGCTACTTAGATATCAAACGTTGTATAAGGGTAGATCTATCGACTTTAGTTGAGTAATCCCTGACTGCGCCCATAACCGACTTGCCACTCTCCGTCCCCAGCCGTGCGCGTGGTAAGGGCCGGACAGCAGCGGCGGCGGCCTCTCCCGCGGCCCGCGCGGCGGCGCGTAAGGCCACCTCTCCTGCGGCGGGGCGGAGTGTGGCCTCCCCTCGGAGCCGCGCGGCGCGCCCAGTCGACTCCGAAGACGACGACGATGGTGAGGAGGAGAGCTTCCACACGCCGTCCAGCACGGTGGGTCTCCGGCGGAGTGGTAGGTTGAGCGGTGGAGCAGCCATCAGCCCGCTGGCCCAGCCGCGCCGAGCCATCCGCAGCGGTGACTTCTCTCCGGAGCTGTGGTGAGGCCGGCTGGAAAGGTTAGCGGAGCCGTGCTGAAGCCGGCGTGAGTTTTGATGAGGACTGTGTTTTGAGGAGCTGTGGTGAGACCTGCCGGTCCAGCCACGACGCATTGCCCGCAGAAACAACTGCTCACCCAAGCTGTGGTGAGGCCGGCCGTGGTTGTGGTGGGGCCGGCCGTTCTCTAGCTGGAGCCTTGATGAGACCTGGCGACTGACCTGGCGACTGTCGAGATGTGACGCTCAACCGGTTGACGGTCAGCGTCCAGCCCTGCCGGTGTGTTTCCGCAGGTCGCGATCAGGTGAAGACGATGCTGTGATGTGGCGCCTGTCCGAGGTTTTCCGAGTGTTCTCAGGCTGCATTTGCGAGGAGCACTGGCAATGCGCGGTTGAATACAACCAGCTGGTTTCTGCCCTGGACTAGTCGGGTGCACCAGGGTGCAGAGTGGGGGTTTGTACGTCAGTTACGACATGGTTAACTGCCGACTGCTGAGTGATATTCGGACGCATTTAGACGAGCCTCTGGGACCGGTGAGACGGTGCCCCGCACTTTCTCGTCTCTTGTATAGCTGTGATTCGCTTGCGCAGCGCGCGTCCCTCACGCACCTGGTGAGCATAAAGTGTTCATTCCTCACCGATGTGACAGACTCGCGAATGTAATCGGAAAAAGGTGCCGTTCTCATGTTTTTTGCACGATTCGTCACGTTGATGCATCACGACTCGTTCAGTATCTCCACTTATCTGAAGACTGGAGGCTTTTCGCGCTCTGTATACCGGTCATCCAGTGGCACCATATGATACCGACCTGTGTGACGTTTCCCACTTATCTGACCGTGTGTGTTCTCTGAATGAGTCGCGTTGTTCCGAGTTGGCCCAGAATGTTATCCCAGAAGTGTCGGTGAGGCGATGGTGCCAACCGTGTCAGACTAGTGTTCTCTTCCTTCGACTGCATGAGGCTATGCAAACGCCATAGTCATCTTAACAAGTGAAGATCAAAATGCGATCGCTTTGAAGAAAAAACGGGACTGCTCGCTCACACTTGTACGTTCTGCTTTGCTTTCATTCCTCTGTTGTAATAAAATAGCCTCGAAAAACATTTTACAACAGCGTATATACGTGTGAAAGCATTCCCGGAATGTGACGAATTACGAAACTTAAATGACGTCTGCATGTACTTAGCGCTGCGTTTTAACGAAAATACCACACCGTACAAATACAAACTTCTGCAGACAAAAGGAGCACGTGCGGGCTGACTGAAGAACTCTGACCGTCATATCATCACATACTCTAGCCAGACATCATCGCAATACCGCCATACACATCGTCATAAGTGAGGTCAACTTCCGATCCTCCACCAGCCACCCAAACTGGTCCGTCGGACATCTGTTGAATGACCTGCCAGGTGCTGATATACGTTTGAGGCATCCGATATCCTCCCAGGCAGCAGTGCACAGCAGTATCATAAAGAGGCGTCCGACGCAAAGCGAATCAGGTTATCTTGGAGGCCACGGGGCTTAAGATATGATCTTGCCCGTCTGCCCAGCTATTCCGCCCTATCGTCCTCACCAGACAGCGTTGTTTGACGCCTCGCGACACTGCCGCCACCTGTGCGGCTTCACGCGACACTGCCGCCACCTGTGCGGCTTCACGCGACAACTCAGTACCGCACCGTGCCGCCCATCCCCGCCACTCCGTGCAGTGTCACCATCACGTGATCACCATTCCATCACCATCACGACTGCGGCGGGCCGTCCTGCCGCCGCGGCTGCCCCGTCTCTGGCTGTGACGTCATCACAGGGGGGTCCCCTGCGGCCGGCCGGCCGAGCAGCCGGTCCAGCTGGCGGCGCCACTGCTGCTCCGACAGCCCGCTGGCCCACTGCTCGGCGGCCGGCAGACGCACGGAGCGCATCGCCCGCCGCACCGCCTCGGCCTGGTCCGGGGCGATGGGCGCGGCTGACCCTCCACCGCCGCCGCCGCTGCTGGAGTAGAGCGTCAGACGCTCCTGAGTCGCCAGCTTCTGACGCTGCCGCTCCGCCTGACACAGGGGTGAAGGCGGGTACAACATCTCAATAGGGACGGATACTGGGTCAGGCGGCCGACACAGGGACAGTCCAGCTATAGATCAGCGGAGGTTTAACAAGACCGTAACGGTCCGTTTAACGCTTAATAGCTGCAGCAGCATTCTGAAAGCAAACAGATTGAAGCACTATAATCACCATCTAATCACAGCACTTATGTCACACAGCGCGGCTTCATACACTGACGTCTCGGGGAATCCCTCCCGGACAGCTCACCTCCAGAGCTGCCTCTGGCCACGAGCTGGGGTCAGACTCCTTCGCCCTCGGAGCGACAGCAGCATCTCCAGCGGCGGGATCGGCAGGGTCAGCAGGCTCCCCCGTCTCCACCACGTTCACGCCGTGCTGCTCCAGAGCAGCCATCAGCTCGGCCACCGACTGCGGCTGCTCGTCATCATCGCCTTCACTGGCGTCATCCTGCGCACCGTGCCGAGTGCTGTGTGGTCAGACGTGGGCAGTGCTGTGTGGTCAGACGTGGGCAGTGCTGTGTGGTCAGACGTGGGCAGTGCGTGAGCAGTGCTGTGTGGTCAGACGTGGGCAGTGCTGTGTGGTCAGACGTGGGCAGCGCTGTGTGGTCAGACGTGAGCAGTGCTGCGTGGTCAGACGTGGACAGTGCTGTGTGGTCAGACGTGGGCAGTGCTGTGTGGTCAGACGTGGAGCAGTGCTGTGTGGTCAGACGTGAGCAGTGCTGTGTGGTCAGACGTGGGCAGTGTGGTCAGACGTGGGCAGTGCTGTGTGGTCAGACGTGGGCAGTGCTATGTGGTCAGACGTGGGCAGTGCTGTGTGGTCAGGCGTGGGCAGTGCTGTGTAGTCAGACGTGGGCAGTGCTATGTGGTCAGACGTGGGCAGTGCTGTGTGGTCAGGCGTGGGCAGTGCTGTGTGGTCAGGCGTGGGCAGTGCTGTGTAGTCAGACGTGGTCAGTGCTGTGTAGAGACGAGCCTTGCTACATGTGTAGACTGCAGTAGTTTACGATAGAGCTCAATAATGTCTAGGTGACAGTGCCAATGACGTGTCGTTTTTTGTGGGAGTGGTTTCAATAAACCGTGCTGGAAGTGGAGATAATGACAAAAACAATGCATAGGCAGGCAATGTAAGGTTGACTGTAGGCTTGAGTGCATCGACCATGGGGGTGTTCTGACCGTCGATTCCCGCGGGGACTCCAGTGAACCGGTAGAAAGGTGTTTTCTACCCATTCCCGAAGCAAAGAGTTAACAGGAATAGCAATGCACTAAGTACATTGCCGAACTGCGGTTGAGTAGTGCAGTCCAAATGCCCGCCAGGGGTTCCAGGGAATGTGCACGGTAAGAACACGGACTTAATGCCCACCCTATTCGGGTTCTTCTCCCCTTACCTCTTACCTGCCTCCCCTCACCAATGACCTTCCTCCCTTTTTACCTATGACCCCTCCCTACACCAATGACCCCTCACTTCACCTGTGAGTGAGGACTTCATCTGTCAGCACTGCCCTCACCAATGACCTTCCTCCCTTTGTACCTACAACCCCCCCCCACCCCCACACACACACACCATGACCCTCACTCCACCTGTGACCCACCTCCCCTTCCCTCAGCCCGCCTCTCACCTCGGAGCTGAGCCCGTCCGGCAGCGGCAGGCCTCCATCCTCCATCTGTCCGCCGCCCAGCAGCAACTGGTACCCGTCCCGCTCCGGCTCCGGTGACGTCACGACAGCAGCGTCCTCCCGGCCGTCCTCCGGGGACGGCGGCCGCGGCGGCTCCGGCGGCATCCCGCTGCACACACAGCACCGGTGACGTCACACCGCAGTAGGACGGTGACGTCACAGTGCGGTAGGACGGTGATGTCGCAGTGCGGTAGGTGTGACGTCACAGCGCGGTAGGTGTGTGACGTCACAGTGTGGTAGGTGAGTGACGTCACAGTGCGGTAGGTGTGTGACGTCACAGTGTGGTAGGTGTGTGACGTCACAGTGTGGTAGGTGTGTCCGGATGGAAACTGGCTGTACTGATTGTGCATGTATTGTTTATATCGTGCGATGTCGAGTAGATGTCTGAGATTGTATCATTTTGCAGTTTAATATGATCGACAAGATGGTTATCCTTCTTTGTTTCTTCCCAACATACGATTCATTAAGATAATTTACCAATAAGGCAACAATGATATAGAAACTGCCGTGGCTTGGCAAATAGCACGTATATTATTAATCCTCCAGAAAAGTTTAAGATTTGCGTGAACAAGATACCTGTATAAAAACATTTGAATCGAAGGCTGTGCATACGTTTTCAATAACTGCATTCCATCTGTCTGTTCGCTCCCTAGCTCTCGCAAAGACGTGGCTTAGCATTTTGTCATGTATTGCAAAGTATGTTTGATATGAAAACACCAAACTAATCAATACCTGTAAATTGTCCAAAATACCAACGGCCAACAGATTATTCAGTCTCCATTTTCGCCGCAGAGGACTTGCGCTTCCCCATTTTCGCCGCAGAGGGCTTGCGTTTCCGTCCGCGTTTATTCTTCTTCTTCGCGGGCCCCTCCTCGCCGTTCTTCCTCTTCTGCGCGTCAGCAGCGGGCCTGCCGCGGAGCCTGCTGGCCGCCTCCTCCTTCTCCGTCTCCACCGTCTTCTGCACGTCCTCCAACGCCGTCACATACGCCGCCTCGTACTGGCGCAGCTCATCCAGCGGCGGCGGCGTCTCCTCCACATGTCCCTCCGCCTTGCCGGCCTGAGCCATCAGACGCTGGAAGTGGCCGCGCTGCCGCTCCAGCAGCAGCGTCACCGCCTGGCCCGGCCGGCCGGCGCGAGCCGTGCGGCCCACTCGGTGTACGTACGTCTTGACCAGGGCCGGGATGTCGTACGAGACCACCACGTCGACGGCGTCCACGTCCATGCCTCGCGCCATGGCGTCCGAGCAGATGAGCGCCGCCAGCCTGCCCGCGGTGAGCTCGGCCAGCGCGCGCCGGCGGCGGCCGGCCGGCACTGCACCGGAGAACTCGGCCACGCTGGCGCCGAGCGCCGTCAGCAGCAGCGCCAGCCGGTGCGCCGCCTCGTTCGAGTTGACGAAGACGAGCGCGCGTCGCCAGTCGGGCCGCCGCAGCATGTGGTGCAGCAGCAGCGGCTTCAGCTGCGGCGCCACCACCGCGAACGACTCGCTCAGCTCGGCGGGCGTCGTGAACTTGCCGGTGAACTGGCCGGGCTGCGAGCCGGCCGCGCCTGCCACCAGCAGCCGCGGCTGGAACAGAGACAGCCGCTCCAGCTTCTCCGGGTTCTGAGACAGGGTCGCCGAGAAGAGCAGCTTCTGCAGGGGCAGGTGCGGCGCACACACAGCGGCGGCCGTCAGCGGGCCGGCGGCGCGGCGCGGAGGGCCGTCCTCGGCCGCCGCCGCCCGCTCCACCGCCTTCAGCCAGCCCGTCTCCGCCATCTCGATGACACGATCCGCCTCGTCGATGACCAGGTAGCGCAGGTGGGCCAGCGAGAATCCCTCCGTGCCGGTGATATGGTCCATCAGACGACCGGGCGTGCTCACCACGATATCGGCCAGTGAGAGCGGACCGCGCGGCCCCTGCGCCACCAGCTTCCGCCGCTCGCGCGCCACCGTGTCGCTTCCCAGCAGCCGCACACTGAGCGGTGTGCCGGCGGAGTACTGGCGGAACACAGCTGCCACCTGGGCGGCCAGCGCCTGCGTCGGCAGCACGGCCAGCGCGCGCACCCGGCGCACCACGGTCCCTCGCAGCTCCTGCACCAGCGGCAGGACGAACGCCAGCGTCTTGCCGCTGCCGGTCGGCGCTGAGACGCACAGATCGCACGGCGGCAGCGGAGAGTCGGCAGCGGCCAACAGCTCGGGAAGCACGGCCGCCTGCACGGGGAACAGACGCTCGATGCCCTGCTCGGCCAGCCGCGCGCGCAGCTCTGGGCAGAGTGCCGGTAGTTCGTCTGGAGTGGGACGACTGTCGCCGATCGGATGCGGGTGCGCCAGCCAGTCGGGCAGCACGCGGTGCACGGTCCTTCGACCGGCGCGCTCCACCTCGTCCAGGACGGTGAAGTCATCAGCGGCGGCGGCGTCTTTACTGTCGTCACTGGCGGCGGCGGCGGCGGCGTCGTCATCGCTTTCGTCCTCACTGATGCCAACAGCGGCGGCGGCCGTGCGCTTCGTCAGGTCAGCCATCTCAGCATCGCTGGACGCGTCATCATCGTCTTCAGAAGCGTCATCAGGCGACACTGGTTGGACTGTTACTTTCGCGGCAGGACTGGCCTTTACAGCACTGGGTTTAGGCACTGCAGGACTCTTTGCTGCCTGATCTTGCAGAGAGCGCCTTCCTTTCCTGGCGTTGAGGCGATGGAGAATATCTGCCTCTTGCTTGAGGCGTTCACTGATGTCATCCTCTTTTTCTACTGCCATATTGGCAGAAACTGCAATGCAAGGCGTGCTGATGTTCAGATTCCTCCATGGGATTCAATGAGATATAAATATGCTTAAGTTAGCTGATATTTGAATTTAATCCTTGTTACTTTTGATAATGATTGTGACCTGTTTTGCTACAATCACCTGACTAAATGGAGTACCCAGAATACAAAAGATGATGGCACCAAATATAATATAATAGGATAAATATGATTTTGATGGATATTTAATAAATGCTGCATTTCCCAATGACCATATGAAAATAATATTTCAGGAAATAAAATGAATGGCATGCTTATTTGAATCTGCACAACATAATAGTTAACTAATCAAAAACCTTTAAAAATGCTTATAATTAACATACCCATGTAGATGCAGTAGTGATTCAGATGTGGTAGCTTGATTTGTGTCTGAATATCATGTTTATATATTTATATTATCAATATAGTGAAAAACAATAAGTATTTAAGAGCTTAACCAAATTCTAAACAATTATCCTAAGTTAATTAAAGTTAACAAATAAGAATCAAATCAACAGCTTAAATTCCACATACTTACACAGATTAGTGGAATACGCTAGATATCATTACAAGTTAGGTAGGTACATCACTACCACTACCACCTACAGAGCCATAGGAAAGACAACCATTTTGACCAGACATGTCCTAACACCGTACTTTTCATCACATTGGAACATCATAATGGTTGTGTCTGGTGTTATGATTGATTAGGTACCTACCTATCTACCCTACATAAAAGGAACACACACACACACACGCACACACAAACACACATATATATATATATATCACACTGACAATGTACAACAGGTTGACAACTTCTGGTCTACAGGTCCAACACATGTAGAAGACTCAATAATTATTCAGGCTTTATATTCCAACCACTCTTTATTTTAAGGGCCATTCACGGATGAAGGCAGAAAAGACAAAGTGTAGCTGTTAATAAATACAAATGTGGTCTATAGCATAAGCAATGGACAGTGAATAACCACGATATTGAAGCTGATAACTAAATTAAAGTGAAAACAAAGGGAAACGAAATTGGATTGATATCACTCCGTTCATAGCCTTGATTAACCCTAACCTCAACTGACCTGCGAGATTGAGATTGATCGGTCACGTTGAAGCCACAGGCTTATACAGCCTTGCACAGGCTCAAAGAAAGTCTTGCAAAAACAGACACTCAAAGTGATAGACAACAAAACAACCAATAAAAAGTTGGCAAAGACAGAAACTGTACTTACAATGGCACAAAAATGTGCACGAAAACGAGGAATTATTTAAAGCCTTTCGTTAACGACCTGCAGTTCCGAATTGTTTACATACGCATGCTTTTCGTAACAAGTGCGTCATTATCACTCAATAAGTGTTAGTATATTTTGCGTATCAAATATCCGATATAAAAGTAAAACCAGTATCACATGAGCTGCTTGTTTAAAATGACTTTAAATCCGCAAAGTTTAGCAAAAATTACAAATTATATTGAGTCTTAGCATTTTAAGTAAAATATAATTTTGAGCAAACCTTGCAACCGCATGAATATAGTATAAGTTGGCAAGTTATACTGAGAGTACAACTAGATTTTGTTGAACACTTCTCGTGATTTAACCTCAAATACTGTTCTCTTGAAATACCTATAGTAACAATAAAAACAGTTTTTTGAATCGTGTCTATCCCTGGATATAAGTGAAAATATCTGTACGACCCATATTGTGTCATAGCTTTCGAGAATGATACGTGCTAAAACATATTATTTAATTTAGCTAACCTGAATTGAGGCATATTCTGGCGATCATGCGACAGAAGTGGCGAAAGCACAATTTCGTAAGCGCGGGCTTACGTCTTTTGATTTTATTTTTTTGCGCTCGCTCCACGGGTGATGAGGTTCTGCTTCCAATATTTTATTGTTTAATTACTTGTTCCGTAATAGCCCGCCAAAATGTATTTTTCGACGCATGTAATGAAGTTTCCTATTTTCATTATTAACTTACCTGGTATAATTATTGATATAATTCCTTACGGATCAGATCAGGATCAAATCAATATGAACTCAATCTTTTGCCTTGTACAATGTTGATAAAGATTGTAGAGTTGGTTATAAGGCCTTGGGGTTGGTAAAAGTCTAGTCATGTCTGAATCTTGGACTTTTTATGCTTTATTGAATGCAGAATAAGAAGGAAAATATAGCCTTTGCTCGTGTTATGATGCACAATATGAATAAAAGTATTAAACTCAACAAAAAAACTACATTGCGCCTTGCACCTTCTTTGTGTCTTCAGGGCCTGCTGCGCTTCTCTCAGTTGGAGCCTGTTCTGTTCTTGCTTGTTTTGTTTTAGCCCTGAAGAAGCCGCAAGGTAAAAATATGTTTTTGTTGTAAAAAATGAGCTTTGAAGAAGCCTCAAGGCCAAGTAGGTATAGTTAATTGTTGTATTTAATATTTTCTTTATCATATGTTTTGTCATACCATGAGCAAAGGCTATATTTTCTTTACTTTTCTAAGAACAATACTCATCACAGCCATCCAGTATATACTATCAGAATGGAAGTGATACTGAGAGATTATTTGTACTAAGATAGCATGAAAAGTCAGCAAAAGATGTGTGTGTGGTTACAGCTTAAGCAGTTGACCCTACCTAAAGAGGTTTTAAATTTTAATGCAACATTATATGATGTCAACTTGATGTAGTGGTTTATGGAAAAATTATGTGAAATGCTTTTTGATCAAACAAAAATAAGATATTATTAAGTATTAGCTATTATTAAGTATTAATTCTGCTTCAAGAATAGTTTGGTTCTTGGCTAACTTGTCTCATCTCCACCTGCAATGTTAACAAGACTTGATGAAGCTTGAGGCCATTGGTCACTGTCTTTTAATATCTGGGTTAAGAATCTGTAGAAGAGTTTTGTAATCATGTTAAGTGAATTATAGTTTCAGAGAAAGCTGTAAAGGATTATTCATCAAATGAATCATCACTAATACATGAGAAGAAAGTTGAATGAATTGTCCTCTCATCTCATGATTCTGGCTGTTATGTCTTATAATGAGAGCAGTTTGTCACCCTTAATCTTACAGGTTCCTACCAACAAGCATCTCTTTTACTTGAACTCCTGGTGGCTGTCTTAAATGGCAACCATCACAGTTCACTATAGTGTCCCCCTGATATTGATGCTGTTTCAAGGAGGTTTTGATTCCTTATGGTTACATGAGATGTGAGCTGGATCTATTAGCAAAATCACATTGAAGGGGGGGGGGGCACTTTGTACCAGACATATTTGCTCCCCAACTTGTACTTAAGAGCTAGCTTTTTTTGTTAGGTTTCTATTTAATAAAAGGGCTTACTTGGGACACGAATGCAATATTTAAAGAGTCATATATTTTGTATGATTTGTAAGCTCAAACTACTATTTTGCTATTGAAACATGAAAACAATACATATACATTTACAGGCTTACAAGTTCGTTGGCACCCACAATGGCAAACTTCCTTTAAACTGGTATCTACAAATTGTTAAAGTAAAAATTCCACGTATTTGAGGTTGTCTCTACCAGGGCAATAGAACACTGTCACTACTTAGTACTTACCCTTCCCTTGCATTATCTAACTTACGATTTAAAAAAGTCTGTCATTCTGTCTGTCTGTTCATTATCCAACTTTTTCTTATACCTATTATAAGTACAAAAGGTTATGTAGTTTTGACACATTAGCATTGAATAGTATCTAAGAAATCATTTTGCAGATCGCATGACAACATGTGTGTATATATTCTGCTCCCTACATTTCCCAACATCAAACCGTCCTTCTACAAGTAAAGGTAATGTCTGACTGTTAGACAAAATAACACAACATAACTTCCACCGATAATACCGCCGTCCGCCCTCTGATGGGCGGAACTTGAACTATACGCCACCAGCCAGGCACGGGTTGCGTTTTGTGCACACCAGCGCCACCTATATAGAATCTCAATGACGCTCAATGCGTACACCAGCGACACATATAGCACGGAGGAGTTTAGCAGTAAATGTAAAAAATGTAGCCCTTCGCACCGAGTTTAAAGGTCTTTAAGTCACAAACCACGATCCCTTGACGGGTGAGTACCTCGGTAATATGACGAATACAAAAACGTAAAAATGCAGTCTGTTTGCATAGATCGTCCAGCGGAACGGATGGGTTAGCACTAGTCTGACCTGTCTATAACCTTTTCTTCAAACCTCAGACAATCTTAATCGGAGGAAAAAGCGGATGCTGAATGGATTCAAAAATTGCATTGGGATGAACAAGTAAAATGCAAAATGTCTCATTAAATACTGGCTGGTGCAACAGCAGATGCTCTAGGCCTTCTTAGCCTTGTACCTACTTCTGAGTGCTTTGCAAATAAATATAAGAATGTCTTTCTCTGTTGTAAGAGTCCTGGAGCCGCCCCTGCGTGGGCCGCCAGACAGCGGAGCCCCGCCCGCTCCGCTCTCCCTTGCGCCGCCCCTGCGCGGCTGCCGCCGGTCGCGGCCCGCGGCGGTCTCCGCTCGGGCGCACCGGCGGGGCGGCGGGCCGGGACTCTTGACCCGGACCCGCACGTGCTTCGTGAGCTGCGTTTTCGTGTTACGTTCCGTTCCGGTCACAAATATAGCTGGAGTTTAGAACAGTGTTTGGCCGAAACCGCTTCAATTGTCCTTCCCTGAGTTTCTGATTATGTGTGCTGTCCTTTTGCAGATTTTATTTTAGATGAGGCCGCATATTTCCAGGCAACCTGGACAATAACGAGGCAATGATATCTGTTAGGGACCCCAAGGTGAGAGTACTATTTTATGTGGCTCATTAATCATTATCACTGGACAGCAACTGTAACACACAACTTTCATCTACACTTGTGTGTGATGCTTATGGTGGTAACACAGCTTTGTGCTTATAACTTTCATTTCAGTTGTATCTCTGCTTTGTTGATAGCATCTGCAACTTAGCCAGATTCTGAATGCTGCCACTGACTTCCTTCAGTGTCTCAGTCTGTCAGTCTGGCTTCCATTGCCTTACATTGCCTTCAGTGCACTGTTCAGCTCTGTTGCTGCCCTCAGTGCCTGTCCGACCCTTTCCGTCTAACGCTACTCTGCGCTTACCGTCACCCTCACTGTCCTCAGGAGTTTATACCACACGGATGGGGTCACTGTAGCCGCCATCCGCGGGAGGTGGGCCTGCGCCCGCCCTCCAACGACTCCGCCGCCGCCACCAGCGGCAAACAGCAGGTGGGATGTGGCGCCGTGTCCACAAGGCTGACGTATACTGGCCGGCCGCCGCCGACAGGAGATCGTGATAAAATGACGCTGATCGTACCGAAATGAAGAGCGTGTGGGCTGGGTCCTCTTTGTTTGCTGTGTTTCCGGGGAAAGATGTCGCTCTTTGACGGATGGGATGTCGTTGTTGACAGATGTTATCCCGCACGCTGGTCGGTGACTGCCGTACGTGCCGTACCCCAGCGTGAGGTACGGGTGTTGACGACTGGTGTCCCGTAGGCGGGTCGGTGGCGGCTCTACGCCCGCAGGGGCATCGGTTTCGGCCGGTGTAGGGGAGTAGCGGTGTTGACTGTGGTGTCCGTAGGCGGTTTCCGGTGGCGGCTCTACCTGTACCCTGAGGACGGGATGAGGCCCCAGTCAGTGAGGTAGCGGTGTTGACGGCTGGTGTCCCGTAGGCCGGGTCGGTGGGGCTCTACTGTACCTGAGGACGGGGATGAGGCCCCAGTCTAGTTGGGTAGCGGTGTTGACGGCTGGTGTCCCCGTAAGGCGGGTCGGTGGCGGCTCTACCTGTACCCTGAGGACGGGGATGAGTGCCCCAGTCAGTGAGGTAGCGGTGTTGACTGCTGGTGTCCCCGTAGGCGGGTCCGGTGGCTGGCTCTACTGTACCCTGAGGACGGGATGAGGCCCCAGTCCAGTTGGTAGCGGTGTGACGGCTGGTGTCTGTAGGCGGGTCCGGTGGCGGCTCTACCTGTACCCTGAGGAACGGGGATGAGGCCCAGTCAGTGAGGTAGCGGTGTCTTGACGGCTGGTGTCCGGTAGGGCGGGTCGGTGGCGGCTCTACCTGTACCTGAGGACGGGGATGAGGCCCCGTCAGTTGGGTAAAGCGGTGTTGACGGCTGGTGTCCCGTAGGCGGGTCGGTGGCGGCTCTACCTGTACCCTGAGGACGGGGATGAGGTGGAGGAGGAGCTCTACACAGAGGATAATGTGCTGGTCTGCAGTCGCGGCCCCGGAGCCCACCGGGCCTTCACGCTGGATGCGCCCGTCTCTAACGCGCTCAGGTCAGAACGCAGCTCATCGTCCGCTCATCGTCGTTCTTTGAGGCAGCTCATCGTCCGAAATCAAAACGATGCTATGTACTTACGGGCCCTAAACTTTGACTAGATATGTTATATGTATGGAAAGTGTACTGTGCTAGTAACTGGTCAGTTAATTATTTTCGTTTCAAATTGTCGACCTTGGCATCGACTTCATTGCTGGATCTCCCAGATACCAGATCGCTGTTGTTGGAATCATATTAACGTGTCGTGGAAACATGTGTTGTGTGTAAGCGGCAGGACGTCTTGTGCTGCCATGCTGTTTTTCCAGTCGACTACCCTGCTATCTTTGCAAAGTGTAGACCCTGACTGCTGCGTGGCCCATACCTGTCTTCGGCGTCACTGCAGACTCCTCACAGTGTGTCCCGTGTGTTATAACGCCCTAAAACCCCAATCATCATCATCATCGGGGCGCAAATTGACCTTAGTTGTCGGCGCGCCCAAAAACCCCAATAACCAAACATCATCATCAACACGTGTGTCCTGCAGGTGTGAGTACACGTCGAGCGCGGCGGCTCACGTGCTCAGCGAACACCCTCCGCAGACGACGGACGCCAGCCAGCGAATCGCCGCGCTCAGCTGCGTCTCGGCCGCCGCCGTTCACACGTGGACCGACGACGGCGAGCACTTTATCACACCGCTGCCCTTCCAGGTGGGGTTCTGACAGATCTGTTCACGGTGAACAGTGTTTGAATGATACAAATATGTCTTGATTTAATGCATAGTGTCGTCACATAGTGAGCGATTGTGTCCCGGTCTACGCAGTTCGATGGCTGCATCATTAACGACGTCAGCGGCGTCAGCGTGCCGTCAGCGTGCCGTCAGTGTGCCGTCAGTGCGCCGTCAGCGTGCCGTCAGTGCGCCGTCAGTGCGCCGTCAGCGTGCCGTCAGTGTGCCGTCAGTGTGCCGTCAGTGCAGCTGACGTGAGACTGTCCTGCTGTCTCCCGTCAGGTGCGGCGCCTGTGGAGTATGTACGAGGGTGTACTGATTGAGAGGCACGTCACCGAGGATGATAGGCTGCCGACGCTGTTCTCGCTGCTGCACCCGCTGGACGATATCGCACCGCTCATCACCAGGATAGGTGAGCTGACTTTCAGTCCGCCTTTAGACCATGCTTTAGCTGTAGGCGAGTCGGTTGGGCCAGTTTTAGGCTCCTGTTGAACGGTAACACACGCCTACCGGCTGCGGGGTACTGTATACATACTTGAATGACTTGAGGGAGATATTTTAGGCGAGCTATGGCATATTGAAACATGGTTATCATGAGTAGGTGAATAAGTAACCTTCTGCTCATGTTTCATCTGAATTAAACTTGAAAACGATATAAAAAATATTAATTTATTTCGACGTGCGTCATCCTCAGAATTCCCCGCTGCGTCATTCTGAGAATGACGCAAGTCGAAATATATTAAAATAATTTGTGATACCGTTTTCAAGTTTAATTGAGCTATAACATGAGCAGAAGGTTACGTATTCACATACTCATGAGGGATATATATTTTCCTTAATTATCATTTACAGAGAAACATTTAGGTTTATTACGTAACGTAACGGTGACAAATATAACGTCACAATTCACAAGTGTACTTAAATTATTTGAAGTGGATAAATATCGTTTCACAGAGTATATCCATGACAACTAGCATTCTGAGTCGAGCTGCTGCAGTATCCGCGATATCTCTCCCGCTCGTTCATCGCCGAGCCGTCTGACCGCTCTGTCGTCCCTCCGCTCCGTCTGACCGCTCCGTCGTCCCTCCGAGCCGTCTGACCGCTCCGTCGTCCCTCCGAGCCGTCTGACCGCTCCGTCGTCCCTCCGAGCCGTCTGACACACCTGTCTTCCTCCGAAGCCGTCCTGAACCGTCTGTCCCGTCCGCTCCGAGCCGTCTACCGCTCTGTCGTCCCTCCGAGCCGCTGACCGCTCCGTCCGTCCCTCCGAGCCGTCTAACCGGGCCTGTGTCGTCCCTACCGAACCGTCTGACCGCTCGATCGTCCTCCGAGCTCGTCCTGACCGCTCCGTCGCCCTCCGAGCCCGCTGACCGCTCTGTCGTCCCTCCGAGCCGTCTGACCGCTTCTGTCCGTCCCCGCCGCTCCGTCTGAACTGCTCTGTCCGTCTCCGAGCCGTCTGACCGCTCTGTCCGTCCCTCCCGAGCCGTCGTGAACCGCTCTGTTCGTCCCTCCGACCGTCTGACCGTCTGTCGCCCTCCCGCTCCGTCTGACGCTTCTGGTCGTCCCTCTGCGCTGTCGCCGTCTGTCGTCCTCCGAGCGTCTGACCGCTTCTGTCCGTCCCTCCGAGCCGTCTGACCGCTCTGTCGTCCCTCCGAGCCGTCTGAACCGCTCCGTCGTCCCTCTCGACCGTCTGACCGTCCCTCCGAGCCGTCTGACCGCTCTGTCGTCCCTCCGCTCCGTCTGACCGCTCTGTCGTCCCTCCGCTCCGTCTGACCGCTCCGTCGTCCCTCTCCGCCCGGCAGGCACCTGTGAGCCGAGCCTGGCCACGGGCGGCCAGGTGTCCGTCGTCCTCATCTGCCGCCACCCGCCGCTGTGCGTCACCTACGACCAGCAGACGGGCACGCACACGGTGTGGCGGGTGCGTCGGACCGAGCCGACCGAGTGGTGGGCGCCCGACGCCGGCGAGCTGACGATGGCCGCCACGCCACACTCTCTGTCGCGGTGTTCGCAGCCGGCCGGCTCGGTGGGCCCGTCACCGGCGGCGGCGCTGAGGCCGGAGAGTAGTACTCCTATACCGCGCAGTCGGAACAATAGCCGGCTGAACGCGTCGGCAGCGCTGCATAGTCTGTCGGCCGGACCGGGGCCGCTCAGGTGGGTACTAGTGACTGTTTCGCCACTCCATTCACAGGGCTGTGACTTGTGAGTGGTATGCGTAATATAGGACACATAGGGAAGTGATGTGAATGTCAGTTGGACGGACGCCCGGTTAAGTGGTACTGTATTTAGCCGCAGTGGCTCATGTCTTGGATTGTATGTCTTCAATTTGCATAAGTTAATATGTGCTCTGCATTATGTTGACATAGTCTTAGTCTCATATTACACCATTCGAAGCTGGCTGCTCCTCGTTACTTTTGACTAACATTTTGTCTCGATCAGCTGACTGCCAAATGCCATTACTCCGGTGACTGAGATGAGATCGTGAGATGTGCTGACCGACTGTGTCTGCCTTCCCGCGTGTCTGTCTCCCCCGCGTGTCTGTAGCCGCTCCCAGTCGCCGAGCGTGCTGGCCATGTCGGCCAACACGGCCTCCTACCTGCGCCTGCACGTGACGCCCTCTCCGCAGCGGACGGGCGCCTCGACCGCGGCCGGTTCGCTGCTCGACGAGACGGTGCTGGAGCAGGGCGAGCCGCTGCGGCCTGAGATCTGCCTGCAGCACATCTGGCGAGACTCCCTCGCCACCAGGTAACAGCAGCAAAGGCAGACGCCCGGACAGCTGAGAAGCATGCCTTGATTAACTGAAACGTGTTAATGGGGGGGATGTGATTTTCTCATTAATGCGCGTTTGCCATTTTGATTATCTTTTCACGAGTCACACGTAACCGTGATTGTTATTTCTCTCAATACCAATGATGTTAGACACTAGCGTCCATTCGCTTCAGCAGCCTTTAAAACACAACTGCACGCCAAGTTCGGACTATTGCTACACCTACGTGATGTCAAGTCGCTGCACGCACACGTCCACGAATCCCGCACCCATCCGTGACTGACGTATGTCGGCGGCACGTCTCTGTGTTCCAGCGAGCCGGCGCGCGGCGGCTTCCTGACCACGGACCTGTCGGGCGTCAGTTACGTGGTGCTGATCCTCTCCAGCCGCGGTCAGCTGCGGCTGATCCGTCTCGACTCTTCCTCCACGGCTGACGGCACGCAGTTGGTGCGGGGCCTGCTGGGCACCACGCTCCAGGGCAGAGACGCCGTCTCGGTACCGGTCAGTCACGGCGGCGATAGTGTGCCGGATCTGACAGTGGCAGGCCGGATCTGACAGCGGCAGGCCGGATCTGACAGTGACAGGCCGGATCTGACAGCGGCAGGCGGATCTGGACAGCGGCAGGCCGGATCTGGACAGCGGCAGGCCGGAATCTGACAGCGGCAGGCCGGATCTGAACAGTGGCAGCCCGGAATCCTTGAACAGTGGTAATAAACGGATCTGACAGCGGCAGGCCGGATCTGACAGCGGCAGGCCGGAATCTGACAAGTTGACAAGGCCGTGTCTGACCTGTGTGTATGACTTAGGCCGGATCTGACTGTGTTACTGAATAATGTGGCAAATTAGTGACGAGTGTGAAAATGAAGAAGTCCTTAGCACAATTATCATCATGGACGAGTTAAACGGAGATTTTAGTCAGGATTTTCCTGCTGTGGACTTATATCTAAGGCTTAGTTAAGTTGGATGTGATGTGATATATTGATTCTAAGATCAGCAATACCAGCGTGATGCCAGTGTCCTGACAGTGTATCCCGCCGCTCCGCCGCAGACGACCAACACGATGCTGGTGGTGGACCAGTCTGCCGCACTGGTGCTGTACAGCGGTCTGTTCCGGCTGTGTAAGGTGCACGTGCCGGGCATTCCTCCACCGTCCCTCAGTCTCAGTCTCACGCTGCCGCCCAGTCTGCCAGGCTCGCCCTTCTGTCCGCCAAGGTCAGTCGGGTTACGGTAGAGTCAAGCTGCTGTTCACTGGAATCAGGGATCGCTGGGGGATATTTGGTGGGGTGAACTTGGATATTAACTGAGCCACGGCGAAGATCACGTTACAAGGCGCTTGATAGCCTCTATGTGCTTTAGCGCCCCCCCACCCCCCCCAAAAAAAAAAAAATCACACACGAAGATCACGTTGCAACGAACTGGGGATATCGAATTGACTTAAATGTAACCCGTTTTTCTACATGCATTGTCTAATGTGACAATGTCCATCAAGGTGCTCTTATTGTTGCTGATCTGTGTGTTGTTTGTCCCCCCCCCTCAGTGTTCATCATGGTGCTCTGACTGTTTTGCTGAGTCTGTATGTTGTTTGTCCCCCCCCTCAGTGTTTCATCAAAGGTGCTCTTATTGTTGCTGATCTGTAATGTTGTGCCCCCTTCCCCCTCATGTTCATCATGGTGCTCTGCTGTCGCTGATCTTGTGTGTTGGTTGTACACCCCCCCCTTAGTGTTCGTCTCTGACTGTTTGCTGATCTGTGTGTTGTTTGACCCCCGCCCCCCCTCAGTGTTTCATACCATGTGCTCTGACTTGCTGATCTTGTGTGTTGTTTTGTCCCCTCCCCCCCCCCAGTGTTCATCAAATGGTGGCTCTGGACTGTTGCTGATCTGTGGTGGTTGTTTTGTCCCCCTCGGAGGAGCAGTCTGGTGCCGTCTTGCTCGGCAGGCCGGCTCCGGCCTGGAGGCCAGGTTTGATGACGCCTTGTCCCTGACTCTGTCCTCCGGTACGGTATCCGGGGCAGTACCAGCCCGACCCGTCTCCGTACAGGTTCGTTATAGTGCCGCGGGTCAAACCGGGACACTTACTGCTTAATTAACGGAGACGGGGTCGATGCAACCTTCAGTTAAACTTATTGTGTCACTGTTGCTATTGTTTGCAATTCATTTCATTCATTGATTCATTCATTTGCATTCATTCATTTCAATTCAATAGTCATTGCATTCAATTCATTTCTTCGTGTCATTTACATTCATTCTTCATTCATTCATTGCAGTTCATTCATTCATTGCATTCATTGATTCATTCATTGCATTCATTCATCATTGCTTCATTCATTCATTGCTATTCATTCATGTCATTGCATTCATTCATGTCATTGCATTCATATCATTCATTGCATTCATTCATTCATTGCATTCATTATTCATTGCATTCATTCATTCATTGCATTCATTCATTAGAAGCTGCACTCATTCATCAAATTCCTCATTCATTTCCCCAATACGTAATATATCTGACAATAGTGTGTCATCTCTGATTTATGTTTGTCTCATTGATTCCTCGTTCCGCTGGCCGGCTCATTGCCTGTCTATGACGCTGCTGCCTGGTGTTCGTCAGGTTCGACAGCACGGGTCAGGAGGACGTGACGATGCCTCTCTCTGGTTCTGTGGCTGCGCTCAGGGACGTCTGCGGTGACTCTGTCATCATGGTGAGCTGCAGGGTTGGAAAAAAGGGTTTTTCATCAAAACCCACTGGGTAGTGGGTTTTATGGGTGTTTTTTTCACTCTCTCTTTACCATGCAATATATGATGGAATGTTCCAATTTGGAAACTTTTAAGCGTGCAAACATCCTTAGAAAGGATGTTACGTGCAACACATCAAAATACTATTTGCTAGATTACCACGATGAAATTTCACATTCCAAATATCGCATCTCTTTGGTCAGCAGAGATGGGAGTTCAATGGACAACGTTGTTCCTTGAGAAGAGTTGGGAGTCTGAATGGTGGAATGAGGGGAAATGCAACATTGTTTCCTTTTTACTCATCTTAAGTCTCTAAAAACAAAATGCATCCAACTCAATGATACACCAATTATCATCTTTGTTTCTAAAAAAAAATACGCCGGGAACTTGCTCAATACCATTTTGATGAAAAACCCGGGTGGGTTTTTTGTTTAATTTACACAAAAAAAAAAAATAAAAAAATAAAAAAAAACGGGTAGTGGGTTTTGGGTAGTGCCAACCCTGGTGAGCTGTGTAGTTAACCGCTAGGCCGAACCTCTCACTCTGTGCTAATTTGTCGTTGAGTTATGAGTGTAACGAGTGCAAAATTGAGCGTGAGTGAACTAAGAGAAGTGAGCGTAATTTTGTTCTGACTTTTATTTTAAGCACATCAAAAGCGATCTATGGGGCCATGACTTCTTTTTCTCAGTGCATGCATGTTAAAGCGACCATTCTCTGCAGTCTCTTTAGCAACGGTTGTTTGTTTACCACATCCTGTATATCATTCATCATGTATGTTTTGTCTCAATGATTCCTCGTTCCGTTGGCCGGCACACTGTCCCGTTTACCATGAGCAGACTAGACTGAGCCTCCCCTGGTCCCTGTGCTCAGGAGCACGCGTCCGGCAGTCTGTACCGGTTCAGCATCCCGTCCCCGGCCGACAGTGGCGTGGTGGCCGCCTGTCTGAGGGCCGGCCGCGGCTGTCTGCCGCGCGAGCTGGCCAACCAGGTGACGGCCCGCTGGTACACGGCCCGGCACGCGCCCGGAGCCCGCCACCTGACGCCAGAGAAACGCTGGAGGGCGTTCGCCGCCACCCTGCTGCGTGAGTCGCTAACAGGCGGACAGACAACGATGCGTTCATGAGTTCGATGTATTTATTTGTTTATTAGTTCATTCACTCATTCATGTATTCATTTTGTACCAATTTATGACTTTGTTCGTTCAGTTCATGCGTCCTATTCGCACAGGCATTGGCTGTTTGCGCATTCGTTTGCACATCGTTCATTCATTAATTTATTAATTCTGCGTTGACGAGGGTGTTACGTGTTTTGAGATGCTGTCTTACTATCTAGTAGGGTTTTGGGCGCAACTTGCCACACTGCAACTAACAAACTGCGGCGAGCATCCCTGTGCGGTATTCTACCTGAGATAACCTATATGATGCGTGTGTTTGCAGGTATGATGGCGAGCATCCCTGCAGTGAGCATCCTTGCGCGGTATTCTACCTGAGATAACCGTTACGATGCGTGTGTTTTCCAGGTATGATGGCGAGCACCCCTGCAGCGAGCGTCCCTGCGCGGTATTCTGCCTGAGATAACCGTGACGATGCGTGTGTTTGCAGTTATGATGGCGAGCATCCATGCAGCGAGCGTCCCTGCGCGGTATTCTACCCGAGATAACCGTGACGATACGTGTGTTTGCAGGTATGATGGGTTACCAAGGTGGAGCGTCTGCCGATCGCGGCTCTGTTGGACGTGGCCGGCCCCAGCGTGACACACCAGCGAGGCAAAACGCTCCCGGTCTGATGACGGGACAGATGAGGTAACCAATCACTGGCGAGTGTCGGCACAGAACTAGTTATTGGCTGGTGGCATGCAGCTGATGTATGCCAAATGACTGTCGTCATATTTCAAAGTACAATTGTCTCGTATCGTCTACCACTTGTGACCGTGATGGCCCCAGCCTGCTGACCAGTTTAAGCCAATGAGGTAGCTAAGTCTTAGATGCTGTTAACTGGGTGTTGGGTGGTGGCTTAGAAAAAATATTATTTAACGTGTTATTCTTTGGGCGCAAGTTGACCAAAAATGTCGGCGCGCCCTTGAACCCCAATAAGCAATCAAACGTGTTATTCTTATTTGGAGTGGCTTTCTTTCACCGTGTGATCTGATGCTGTCCGCCCCAGGGCGGGTTTTTTTAGCTGACGTCATCTAGGTACCACGCCGAGTGTAACGCGTCCTCTGACGTTGTGCTCCAGGACTGGGAGTTTCTGGTGTCGTCAGCGTACCACGCCGAGTTCACGGCTGAGGGCCGTCCGGCGGCGCCCGGCCCGGCCCCCTCCGACGTCCGCGTGGATCCCTCAGCGCCGCTGTTCCCACATATGGCCACTCTGCTGTTCGTCCTGCACATGGTGTATGAGGTATGTCTGGAGCGCCGCGTGGTGCCGTGGATAGGTGGCCTACGGTGCTTTGGGGAGCGTGGTGTTGAAGAGAGTGGTGCGAAGGCCATTGACGCACAATTCTGACCTGCTAGTACAGGTTTATAAACTTTTCCAAAGCATTGTAATACGGGTCATGTAAAAATATGAAAGTAACTGTGGTTAGGTTCGGCATCGATCATTGAAACGCTGCCTCTTGCCAAGCGATACAATCCACTCGTATTTGTATCCAGCATTGAAAACATTATTTTCACAACCGGAGTTTATTTGAGCATGAAACTCTTGATAATGCCAGTGTGTAATGTGTATGGCGGCCAGCATTATAAGCCTCTGACGTTGTGCTCCAGGACTGGGAGTTTCTGGTGTCGTCAGCGTATTCGTGCTGACCCCCGTCCGTCCGTCTCTGTCCCCTGCAGGACTGTAAGCTGGACTCCCTGAGCGCCGACCTGCTGCCTGCCATGGCTGGCGTGCTGCAGCAGCTGGCGCTGGACCTCGGCTGGGGCATCTACGCCGACCACTACTGGCGGGACTTCCCTGGGCAGTGCAGGCAGCCGGGGGAGCCACACACCAGCTGCATCACTCCACAGGTCAGTCCGGCAGTCATCAGTCTGTCTGTCATCAGTCCGTCTGTAATCAGTCCGGCAGTCATCAGTCCGTCTGTCATCAGTCAGTCTGTCATCAGTCTGTCTGTCATCAGTCCGTCTGTCATCAGTCTGTCTGTCATCAGTCAGTCATCAGTCCGTCTGTCATCAGTCCGTCTGTCACCAGTCTGTCTGTCATCAGTCCGTCTGTCACCAGTCTGTCTGTCATCAGTCTGTCATAAGTCCGTCTGTCATCAGTCCATCAGTCAACAGTCCATGAGTCCGTCAGTCATCAGTCTGTCTGTCATCAGTCCGTCTGTCACCAGTCTGTCTGTCATCAGTCCATCAGTCAACAGTCCATGAGTCCGTCTGTCATCAGTCTGTCATCAGTCTGTCTGTCATCAGTCTGTCTGTCATCAGTCTGTCTGTCATCAGTCTGTCTGTCATCAGTCTGTCTGTCTGTCTGTCATCAGTCCGTCTGTCATCAGTCCGTCTGTCATCAGTCCGGCAGTCATCAGTCCATCTGTCATCAGTCCGTCTGTCATCAGTATGTCACCAGTCCGTCTGTCATCAGTCCGTCTGTCATCAGTCCGTATGTCATCAGTCCTTCTATCATCAGTCCGTCTGTCATCAGTCCGTCTGTCATCAGTCCGTCTGTCATCAGTCCGTCTGTCATCATCCGTCTGTCACAGTCAGTCAGTCATCGTCCGGCAGTCATCAGTCCGTCGTCATCAGTCCGTCTGTCGATCATCCGTCTGTCAGTCCGTCTGTCATCAGTCCGTCTGTCATCAGTCCGTCTGTCATCAGTCAGTCAGTCATCAGTCCGACTGTCATCAGTCCATCTGTCATTAGTCCGGCAGTCATCAGTCCGTCTGTCATCAGTCCGGCAGTCATCAGTCCACGGGTCGGATCATCAGTCATCGGTCCACGCTCAGTTCAGTTCAGCTCAGAGCAATTGTATTATCAAATAAACATATACAACGAAAGAAACGGTGTTGTATTGGCGCAAAAGCTTTTTTGCAGAGATTAACGACAGGCTCGCAAGCTGAATGAGAACAATGTTAATTGCAGTGCATGCCTACCAGCTGATTGTGTGTCGAGAAGTGAAAGCAGCTGAATGGACCGAAAAATGTGTGCAAGCAATCTTCTTGTGCGTGTTCGCCGCGTTTCTCCAAATGATGCGTTGTCGTCCTGTTGATGTCGATGATGTCGGTGATGGTGATGCTTCTCTCCCTGACAGGACCTGATGTCAGTACAGCCAGCCGGCTACGTCTCGTCCCACGCTCCTGACCTGCTGCGAAGTCTGGAGGGCGGCTCAGTGGCGGGTCGTAACTGCGGCTACCCCCACCTGACCGGCGTCAACGAGCTGTCGGCGCACATGGTCATGGTGAGAACGAAAGCTACTCACGCGCCGATCTGCTCAGCGCTCGCCTGATATAGCTCAGCAACTCGCTAGCTACTCAAGCTTGCTGACTGGTTCCCGCTCAGCGCATTTCTGAACCGGAAATGTGGTTTGATAGCGTGTTAGGGCGATGCAGTGGGTTTGTTTGTATCTGACACTAACCGGTTTGTCCTAGAAACCAACTCTGTCTGACAGTCACGCTCTTTGTCCCAGGTGTATGCCCTGCTCCGGGGTCAGCAGACCGACCTGTCTGACCTGCTGAGACCGGTACCGCTGCCGCCAACCGCCGGCGGCGATCCCAGCGGCGTACTGAAGACGGTGACGGAGTTGCTGGCGGACCAGCAGGCGCGCGACACACAGCAGCAGCAACAACAACAGCTGGCCGTCAGGCTGCTCGATAAACTGGGTACGGACTGAACGGGTCATGCTGTTGTCTGCTAGGCGTGCTTTCTGGCTTGCGTGAGATCAGTCTATATCTTGGCCGGTTGTTAGCTCTCAAAATTTTGACCTGATGGTAGTTAAAGAATCGGGACATGAAAGGCAACGTATGTTAGTTAGGTCTTATCATTTGTAACCGTCGATCATATGATCAACGATTGGATCTACTTTTTATTAAAAATGTGTAGGTTGGCTCACACACATCCCTGCCCTGGTGTCGTGTCCCGTCAGGTTACGTGTGGTCGCGTCTGCAGCTGCTGCCTCCTGGTGTCCGCCTGCCGCTGGTGTGTGCCGTGCTGGCGGTGCGGGCCGCGCCCCCTGCCGACTGTCCCGACTCGCTGTGCCGGCTGGTCGGTCGGGAGGAGCTGACGGGAGCCACCCCGCCGCCGGCCGCCGCGCCGCCGCCCGCGCCGCTGCCGGTGTCCCAGCAGTCAGCTGATAGCCAGCCAGCAGCCGCCGATATGGCGGACGACGGTAAGGCGGGAGACGGCGCCGGGATGCTGTATCTGGAGCATTAATATTTTGTGGAATTCGAACATGTACGGATAGTCTGGCTATCGTCAAACTAGGAGCTTGAATACACCGAGTGGAGTTGAATGCATGACTGTCTATTGACAAGTTGAATGTTGAATGCATGTCTGTCGACTATGATAAGAGCCTGCTGATGTGCAGTAGTCAGTCGTGTTCATCATTTATGTCTTTACGTGACCATCATTAGACCTGAGCGGCTGGCTGTTCAACATCTTCACATCTCCATCACCTCTCTGTTCTCATTCTGCAGGAGCCGAGTACCTGAGCGGCTGGTTGTTCACCGATTTTCCCATCTCCATCACCTTCTCGTTCTACGTTCTGCAGGAAGCATACCTGAGCGCTTGGTTGTTCACCATCTTCACACTCCATCACCTTCTCTGTTCTCATTCTGCAGGAGCCGAGTTAACCTGAGCGCTGGTTATTCAACATCTTCACAATCTCCATCACCGTCTCTGTTCTGTCCTCCAGGCCGAGCTCGTGGACTCTGAGCTGGTGAAGCTGCGATGGCCCGCCGACCACCGTCTGGAGGAGGCCCACCAGCTGCTGCAGTCCTGTCGACCTGTCTCAGTGGCCGCGCCGCCCCGGCCCGAGCTCTCCGACCACGAGCGGCTGGACGAGCAGAAGCGCCTGCTGTACGCGCTGTGCCAGCGCACGATGGCGCTGCCGGTGGGCAGAGGGATGGTCGGACTGCACGCCGCTGCCCCTGTGGTCACCCAGCCGCTGGCCGTACCGACGCTGTGTCTGACCGGGCGCGCTCCGCCGCGAGGAGCGACGGTGGATCTCAGCGATATGGATCTCCCGCCAAATATGAACACGTGGCCGCACTTCCACAACGGCGTGGCGGCCGGCCTGCGCGTGGCGCCCAACGCGGCGCAGATCGACGCGGCGTGGATCCTCTACAACCGGCCCAAGGTGAGGCGGGGCTGGCGGGTGGAGTCGGTCGGAGTCTTTGACTCGTCTGGAGACGGATCATTGTGATGTGTGTAGTATTTGCAGTGCGAACAGGTTGTATCCGTCTGTTCTAATCGGGGCATCTTTTAAGTGATATCTGCTTATGTTGGAATTTCGATGTTTGAACGTCAGTGAGTGTGCGTTTCTTCATCTTCGTCCTCTCGGTACTATCTCGTTTCGCTTGTTTCGACATTGCATCTCCGCTTTTCTACCCAGAAGTTTGAAGGTCTGACCTCTGCCTCCACAGACGAGCGCGGAGAACCCGGTGGAGCACGCCGGCTTTCTGATGGCTCTCGGTCTGAAAACGGTCACCTGGCCCACCTGGCCCGGCTTAACGTACACGACTATCTGATCAAAGGCAACGAGATGACCTCAGTCGGCATTCTGCTCGGCCTCGCCGCTTGCAAACGAGGTGATGATGATGATTTTGTTTTTTGGGCGTTCTGATGGCTTGGGTTATTTGACGCCCAAACGAGGTTAGCAGGTATCTCTCAGAGCTCAGACGAGAACTATTCACACTCCGTAAGAGTGTGTTTTCTGGCAGATCGCGTGGTTCCAAATACGTCGGGCCTGAATATAGGCCAGACTTTTGCCTCATGACTGCTGCTTAACAGGTGGGTTTGATAGTTTCATCTCATTTATTGGAGTGTAGTTATTTCTGCCTATTGAATTTGTAACGCCAGCGTCATATTGCACCACATGATCAGTTGTTGAGTGAGATGGTGCGACGGTTCCCTGTTTGTATTCTGCAGGCTCGATGGACATCAGTACGACGAAGCTGCTCAGTATTCACGTAGAGTCGATGCTGCCTCCCACCAGTCGGGAACTGGACATCGCCCACTCTGTACAGGTGAAGGCACAATCCTCGCGTCTTCCTCATTTTAAAGAGATATGTATTTTCTCTTTACCCTGCATGGTTATATTGACTCGTGGTTGAGGTTCGGTATGTGTCTTAGCTTTGTTTTAAATGATAATTGTAGTATCGATCCTCGCCCCTTTGGCTGCTGTCAGTCAATGGTGGTTCGATTCACAAACGTGTGCCGAGTATCAGCAGTGCTGATGTTTCCTCCTTTCTCCGTCAGGTGGCAGCAGTACTCGGCGTTGGTTTGGTGTACCAGGGCTCCAGTAACCGGCACATGGCCGAGGTGCTGCTCCGGGAGATGTCGCGTCCGCCCGGTCCTGAGATGGAGAACAGCTGCGACCGCGAGGCGTACGCGCTGTCTGCCGGCCTCGGGCTCGGTCTGGTCACCCTGGGCAGCGGCAGCGATCAGCTGGGCATCACAGCCAGTCTCCATCAGCTCATCTTCGGCGGCAACAAACCGCCGCTTACTGGTGAGTTGTGAGGCAACAAACCGCCGCTAGCCAGTGATTTAGGAGGATATGGCAGCCTGACGGTCGTCAGGTTGCCATATCCTCCTAAATCACTGGCGTTATGTAGTTAAAATCGCCGCTCACGGCTGAGTTCTGAGAGAATATAATCTCAGCAGCCGCGGCGCCCCTTAAGCAGCCCTAATCACCGAGTGCTGGGCTATCACCGCTCGCTGATTAACAGTGGGCTGAGTTCTGAGAGAATATAATCTCAGCAGCCGCGGCGCCCCTTAAGCAGCCCTAATCACCAAGTGCTGGGCTATCACCGCTCGCTGGTTAACAGTGGGCGACAGTGTCGCACAGTACTGGGCTATCACCAGTCGCTGGTTAACGCGGGCGACCAGTGTCGCACTAGTACTGGACTATCACGCTTGCTTGATTAACAGTGGCACAGTGTCGCACAGTCACTCGGGCTACTCACCGTCGCTGATAACAGTGGGCGACAGTGTCGCACAGTACTGGGCTATCACCGCTCGCTGGTTAACAGTGGGCGACAGTGTCGCACAGTACTGGGCTATCACCGCTCGCTGGTTAACAGTGGGCGACAGTGTCGCACAGTACTGGGCTATCACCGCTCGCTGGTTAACAGTGGGCGACAGTGTAATTTCCAGACGCTGACGTTGTCACAATCCTCCAGTAATTGGAATGGACTCCAGTTTCTGCGCCGCGCACATGACACCCTCGCCTGTCACTGTCGCCGTCTGTGTCTGTGTCGACTGTGACTGACTGTGTCTGTGTCTGTGACTGTGTCTGTGACTGTGTCTGTGACTGTGTCTGTGACTGTGTCTGTGTCTGTGTCGCGCAGGTCCGCAGAAGGAGAAGTACAAGACAGCCAGCTACCATATCCGGGAGGGGGACACGGTGAACACGGACGTGACGGCGGCGGGAGCCACGCTCGCGCTCGCGCTCATGTACATGGGCTCCGCAAACAAGTGAGTCGAGGAGGCGGCAGTTCTGAGTGATCGAGGAGACCGCTGACCGCTGCTCTCTGCCTCAGAGCCGTGTTGCAACATTGTCTTGTTGTCTTGTTCTGAGTGTTGTCTGCTCGACCAGTTGGGATGTTAAGTGTACGGACCGTTATCGTGCCTTGTCATGGTTGGGGGAAGACGTGGACCCAATGCTGTAGCTGCCCAGCAGCTGCCGGTCCGTCCCCGCCTACAACGTGTCACAGCAGCCAACCGAACCCACGGATCACTGCAGGAGAGACTGGACGTTGGTAGGAAAGGCTTTACTCTCGGTACGCCCTCACTTGCCATCTCTCCGACCATATACATACTGATGATCTCTGACCACACCTCTGGGCTCTGACCAGTGACCATTCCTCTGACCCCACCTCTAACCCCACCTCTAACCACACCTCTGACCCCACCTCTGACCCCACCTCTGACCCCACCTCTGACCACACCTCTGACCACACCTCTGACCACACCCCTAACCCCACCTATGGCCCCACCTCTAACCCCACCTCTGACCACACCTCTGACCCCACCTCTGACCACACCTCTGACCCCACCTCTGACCCCACCTCTGACCCCACATCTGACCCCACCTCTGACCCCACCTCTAACCCCACCTCTAATCCCACCTCTAATCCCACCTCTAATCCCACCTCTAATCCCACCTCTAATCCCACCTCTAACCCCACCTCTAACCCCAGCCTCAACCCCACCTCTAACCCCACCTCTAAACCCAACCTCTAAACCCCACCTCTAACCCCCACCTCTGACCCCACCTCTGAACCCCACCTCTGGCCCCACTCTGACCCACCCTACCACACCTCTAACCCCACCCCTAACCCCACCTCTGACCCCACCTCTGACCACTCTGACCCCACCTCTAACCCACCTCTAACCCACCTCTAATCCACCTCTAACCAACCTCTAACCAACCTCTAACCCACCTCTAACCCACCTCTACCCCACCCAACCCCACTTCTAACCCCACCTAACCCACTCTGACCCACTCTACCCACTCTGACCCCACTCTACACACCCTACCCACCCTAACCCACCCTAACCCACCTCTGACCCCACCCTAACCCCACCTCTAACCCCACCTCTAACCCCACCTCTAACCCCACCTCTAACCCCACCTCTGTCACTGTGTCTCTGCCTCCACAGAGCGGTGGCCGACTGGTTGGCGGTGCCGGACACCCTGTACCTGCTGGATATGGTGCGCCCTGACCTGCTTCAGCTGCGGACTCTCGGCCGTGCGCTGGTGCTGTGGGACCAGGTGCGACCCACTCAGGACTGGGTGGACAGTCACCTGCCTCCGCTGGTGCGACCCGACTCTGACCGGCCGCCGCAGCCCGGCATGGATTACCAGACTGTCAGGTACGACACACAGGCAGTCTGGTATGGCACACAGACTGTCAGACGCAGTGGACTACCAGACTGTCAGGTATGGCACACAGACTGTGACCAAGTGGAATACCAGACTACCAGACTGTCAGGACGGCACACAGACTGTCAGACCCAGTGGAGAATCATTTACCTCAATATTGTGCCGCTGTATTCTTTGCTTTTGTTGTACGCATTTTGTGGTGTTTAAAAGTTACTTTTCGCGTTTAGCCAGCCACATAATGTCAGGGTACCTGAAACTAGTGTTTTGGATAGTTCGTCGTCGTCACTCGACTTAACCGCGCGTTACTGGGGTATATTCTGTAACGCGAGTTACTGGGGGGGGGGCTATTTATAGCCCCCCCCCCCCCTCTGATCTCCGAAACTACTGGACCGATCTTAAAAATGCGAACGGCATTCGATAGCCCTATCAAATTTGTCAAGGGAAACCTAATATTGTTATCTCAGGGCACGATGACGTCACAGGTACGTCAAATAAAAAGGTGGCCTCCACCAAAGTCGGTTCAGTTGCGCGCAAAAATTCGATATTAACGCATAATAAGTTGGTATCGGTATGATTTCGTGCATCTGACATTCTCGCAATTTAAAGCTAATTTTGACCTTGGGTTCAGGTCAAGGTTCATCCGAGGTCAACGAGGATCATACTGAAGATTAAACGTCATGGAGTTGTAAACACCATGTTTATGGATTCGTTTACGATTAGAACGCGAAAAATGACCTAGAAACATGTTTTTTCCTTAAAAAAAAAAAAAAAAAAAAAAAACGAATGCACTTTTCTTATGTTATTCATGAATTGGTTCTAATTTGCTTTGAAAGGCGTCACTCAGTCATTTTGGAAGATATGACTTCAAACTTGCATACTAATCATGGTCCAACTCAATACATATACCGTTTTTTCGAACTTTTTGAAAATTTTCAAAAACCCAAAAATTCTTGGATTCTTTAAAAAGAGATAGCAGTTGAGTCAACTTTTACCTTCGTTTGTATGACAATTGAGTTATCTTTAAATGTATTTCATCTTTCCCGAACCCTCATTTTTCACAACGCATGAGTCCTCTACTCACGTTGCCTTTCATAGCTTCATTCATCCAGAACAAATGGATTCTGACAGTGACGGTATTAATTTCCGATACTCGTTGTTAGATATGCGAACGGGAGGGATAATGCCCCCCTCCCTAACTCGCGGGTTACACGTGATACCACGTGACTATGTATAAACGGTAAGTACGTCCGTGTATGCTTTCCCTTCTACTTCCTCAGTGACCCATCGTGCACCTGCAAGCGAAACTATCACGTGACCTCTTCCTCCCGCCCTGCCAGTTACTGTCACGTGCTACTTTCACTGACTCCCCCCTCTCGCCCTCACGTGTCTCAACTGACTCGTCCTCTCGCCCAGCCAGGTTATCCACGTGACTCTTTCCCGCCTCAGCCAGTATTATTATGTTATCTTCACGCATCCATCCACCGTGCTGGGCATTTAGTTGCATCATAGAACTAACAGTGAATCTCACAGACATACTCGCACACGTGCACTCACACACTACATCACGCACCGATAAATACAACTTACTAAACTAATGTTATACCCTGCTCTCCATGAGTGCTTTCGCAGCCGGCTTAAACTGCTTAGTTGAGCCGAAAGTACGGCAGGCTTAAAACTTCATCAATCGAGTAAGAGCCCCCCCCGCCTCTGTGCGGAATCGCTTGTGTCTGCAGTTGGTTCACACTGCCTTGGTCCGATGGGACATCAGTCTGTAACAAATTTATGAAGCGATGGCTCTGATTCACTAAATAATGCGTTTCAACAGGGAGAGAATTACAGTGCAATTTGCCCCGTTTCAGCACTCGAGTGTCTAACGTCGTATATGGCAACTCCGCCCCGAATCACACGGCTAGGGAGCAGCGCTGCAGGCGCGCCGCTGACCACATGACGGAAACAAAGCTAAAGACCAGGACAACCCGGAGGCCGAGCCGGGCGACAGGGCGTGAAAATAGACCACGAAACGTCACACACGCCGGGCCTGCCCTCACCAGAGGACGACCTCGGGCGCCGCCCGCAGTCAGCGCACGGACCCCGGGGCGCCAGTGGAGTCACGGACCAGTCACGCCCACAGTGTCACCCCGCGTCCGCCGCAATGCCAGGACCGCGCCTGGCCCCCGCCAGACGGCACGGCCACGTGTCCTCGCCCCACAGACGCACGTGCGGGGGCAAGCGCTGCGGACGCGCGCCGCCGACGGGGCCAACCGCGCACCGCATCACCGCTCCACGGGCAGACAGCGGCCTCCGGGAGACGCGCGCGGCGCCACCGCGCCGAGCGCAGAAAGGGCGCCGGGTCACGGCTGTGTGAGAGGAAGCGTGGTCACCCCGCCAAGGAGGAGGGCCCGGTTACGGCCATGTGAGAGGGAGGGCGCGGTCACGGTCATGGTGGAGGAGCGGCTGGTCACTGTGGAGAGGAGGGGCGGGGTCCACCCGGCCAATGGTGAGAGAAGGGCGGCTGGGTTCACGGCCCAGGAAGAGGGAGAGGCCGCGGTCACCGGCCAATTGGAAGAAGGCTGGGTCACCCGCCATGGTTAGAGGGAGAGCGGCTTGGGGTACGGTCATGGGAGAAGGAGGGCGGTGGGGTCCTACGCCCATGGTGAGAGGGAGGGCGCTGGGGTCACCCGGCCCATGGTGAGAAGGAGGGCGCTGGGGTCACCGGCCATGGGGCGGCTTGGGGTCACGGGCCCATGGTTGAGAGGGAGGGGCGGCTGGGGCTCACGGCAGATATGTGCGTGCTCTTGCGAGAGTGATGAGTGAAAAAGACGACACACGAGATACTAACCTTTTTGTCACGTCAACCTGCCATTCGAAAGACGACGTCACCACGAGCTAAATTGGTATTTAAAATCAACTACACACGTCGGACAAAAAAAAACACGATCATTCCTTACCTACCTTAGTTTCCATACCTTACTCAGTACCCATTAAACGGTATGTTATTCCAATATAACCAAGCACACACAACCCACACCACAACACACAAGTCTTTTGCCTCTTGTTCTTGCCGGGTTATGGGCGTTGCGACTAGAGCCTTTGAAACATGCACATTGCACAACAACCATGCCGGACAAATTTGTTGCCGTGTATTTACTGCGCCAGAGACGTCTTAATATCCAGCTTGCCAATATGAAGCCAAAGTTTGAGCAAAGCCATGGAAACTTCCGATAAAAAACTTCATTGCGAAAGCACGTCGTGAGAGAGATCTTTCATATTTTCCACTTTTCAGTTTAGGAAGCTCTTTCAACCCATTTGAGAACCTTAACAAGTGGCACAGATGGAACTAAGTGATAATTTAATTTTGCTTGACAAGGGACCTTTCAACTTTACTGTAAAGTTACTTGACTTGTATTTTTAATTTTTATTTCCCCCGAAAAACCCGTGCGAAACGCCATTCAGCAGCCCAGCGGTAGTTCCCCGATATATACTCATTAATATGAACACATTAGACATTTATCTACAAAATTTATTTGTTTTTCTCTTGAATATGTATTGGCCGTCGCACTTCTGAAAAGTAAACACATGAAGAATGTCTCTTATTTTGTTAATGGAGTATTTTAAATGAAGGAACGGTCGATTCAAGCTTGGAAATTTCACACGAGGAAGCCAATTTGGATACCTGAAAGGCGATATTGAGACCAGGCAAAACTTACCTTCGAAAAAAATATGGTGGCATTATTGGTCTCTTAACTTGATATTTTACTAAAAAAAATAATTACATCCGGAGAGGCTAACATTGGTTCTCCCACGTTCAATGTTTGGTGTTCGTCTTCAATTTATCGACGTCCCTATTTCCAACTGAAAGTCCCAGGATTACGCTCATGACGTCATATAAAAGACGGTCCTGTAACCCCAGTAAGTTTGGAGAAATGGCTTGACGTAGGGTGGGGAACATTTATATTGCATAGGTTATTTTATCGACCTTAAAGTGAAGGCAATGTGCCTATAGGTCTGTCTGAAGAGAGTATGCATATAACATACCACAATTTGTGTTGCATTCGTTTGCTGCTGGTACTTTTTCGTAAGTATTGGTTAACTTTATATATTTATGTATCTATTCTACGTTATCATACTTAATTACATATTTTTCAAATTATGTATTCATCCAAATTTTTTAACCTCAAATTTCCACTCCTTCTGCGAATAGACGTCTCTTGAAATGATTTCACACTCTGGCAAAAAACAAATTTTTCAGGACACTGACGCATGGTGAAGAAGGGGGTGGTCCACGAGTGTGAGAGGGTGGGCCGTCCGGTCCACGCCATTGTGAGAGGAAGGTGCGGCTGGGGTCACGGCCATGGTGAGAGGGAGGGGCGGCTGGGGTCACGGCCATGTGAGAGGGGGGGCGGCTGGGGGTCACGGGCCAGGGTTGAGAGAGAGGCCAGCGAGGGCCTGGGTTCACCGGCCATGGTGAGAGAGAGAGGTGCGGCTGGGGTCACGGCCATGGTGAGAGGGAGGGGCGGCTGGGGTCACGGCCATGGTGAGAGGGAGTGCGGCTGGGGTCACGGCGAATCTCGTTGGTGTTTTGGTTAGTGGGCGATGGTGAAGCAGTGCGCTGAGTGCGAGTCGCAAATCGTTTGGGACGGTCAGGAGGTAGGCGCGGGATGTCACTTGCATGGTAACAGATCCGTTTAGCTGATCACTTTGTGTCTGTATCGCGCAAGACATTCATCGTGGTATGGAATATTGAAGTGATAGCATTAGCCAGTCAAGCCATGCTCTGCCTGTAGTTATGTGTGCTCCTCTGACGGATTCAACCTGCCATGTGCCAATGTGCCATAGCATCTTAACTATTGTCACTCGCCCCTGCCCTTCCTTCCTTCACTGTCTATCCGTCTGGCTTTGACGCATTCCTCTCCGTCCTGTAGGTGATGGCCGGCACCGGGAACCTGGACGTGATGCGCGTCTGTCGCTTCCTGCGCTCCCGGGTCGGGCCGCAGCACGCCACGGTCAACTACGGCAGCCACCTGGCCGTGCACATGTCGCTCGGTCTGCTGTTCCTCGGCGGCGGCCGGCACACTCTCAGTAACAGCCGGCCGGCCGTGGCCGCCCTGCTCTGCGCCTTCTTCCCGCGGTATCCGCTCACTAGCTGCGACGGCAGGTACGTGTTGGGCAGGGGGAAGGGTAGTATCTGCAAATTGCATTCTTGCTTGGGTGTCAAGTGGAAAAATCGAGCAAAAATGACCATTAGGTGGAAAATATGTGCAAAATGGCACAATATTGATTTGTTGTGAATATTTAAAGCAGTAGTTTTCATTCAAATCATGTACTTTTACTCAATATTTTGTGTCAATCAGTATCACAATTCATAATTTGGGAGTGGAAAATTCAATCCCAAAATGGGGAGAGTGAAAAATTATTCACATTTGGGTGTCTTTCACCACCCAAATCAACAAATTTCGAGACACTGGCTAGAAATGATCCTAGACCTTTGGCTACGTCCTGTTAACCATATCTCCCTCTGTCTATTTCCCACCGGACAGGTATCACCTACAGGCCTTCCGTCACCTATACGTGCTGGCTGCCGAGCCGCGGCTGCTGGTGCCACGCGACCTCGGCTCCGGCCAGCTCACCTACTGCCACCTAGCGATGACGCTGCGCACTGCAGACTCGCCCGCCGGCCGACAGGTGGCCGTGGAGGCGCCCTGCCTGCTGCCGCAGCTCGACACGATCGTGAAGATCTGCGTGGACGACGACAGGTTCTGGCCGTTCACGGTCACGTCCGGCGCCGGAGTCAAACTGCTGGCGTGAGTCGGGAGACTGGGATCAGTTAATGGTTGTATTGATATCCGCGCTCGACTCGAGAGAGGTGCTGACGTGGTGTTCACTCGCAAGTTTGTATGACTCGGGTGTGTTTGTGTCTGAATTTGATGATGATGATGATGATTGGGGCTTTAGGGCGCCGCAACAAAGTAGTTAAATGGCGCCCATTTGTGTCTGAATTAGTCTCAACAGGTGATGTACCTAAACAAGCATGTTGTTTGCAGATAAATCCACCACAAGTTAGCACCCATGGAAAAATGCATCATTATGACTTATCTGTATCTACAAATCGGTCGTGATTCCTGAATGGCGCTGTTTGTTGTCAGGGAGCGGCTGCGGTCGGGCGGGCGGCTGAACGTCAAACGGAAGGCGGCCGGCGGGCTGCACCAGCAGGAGCTGCGCGCGCAGCTCACCCAGGCGCTCGGCGGGGAGGGTCAGGCCCAAGCTGGCAGCGTCAGCGTGAGGAGAGCGTGACGTAGCTCATGTTGAAGACTCTGGCATCGCTCTGTGACGTGTGTGACAATAGGCTGCTTGCCTGCCGTCCGTCAGTCCACGTTTCCCGTGGACTGAACCGCTACCTCTCTCAAGCCGTGTTACCCCTGACTGATCCCCCTCCCCCGGCAGGCGGAACTGCTGCTACCCTCTCTCAGCCCGTTGGAGCAGCGCAGTCTATGCCGTCACCTGCTCCCGCCGTGTACAGCCGCCGGCGACCGGCTGCCGCTGCAGCTGGCGGCGCTGCTGCAGCTCTGCCTGACCGGCCAGCAGTCGGAGCTGTTCCTGCCGGCCGTCAGCCTGCTGCTGGCTGCGCGCGCCGGCCGCCATCTCCGCCCACTGCGGCTCCTGAGGCTGGCCGAGACGGGCTCCACGCTGGGCAAGATAGCAGGCTGTGCCGACCTGGGCATACATACTACGCTAGCCGAACAGGAACAGGGTGAGAGTTACAGACAGCGCTTAGAGGAGCGGGGAGATGGCAGGCACGGGGTAGACGTCATTGATCGCACTGGCCGTGTGTTCCATGTGATTGTATGGGTTTCACAAAGCGTTAAGCTTACACTGTGGGTATGGGTATATTGTGACAGCAGCGGCTGAAGTGTTAGTTTAAAACAACACAGGGCACTCTGGTGTTGTCTGTGAGGAGTTCCCTGACGAGACTGCCGTGGTGTGATGTGTTGCAGAAGTGGGCGCTGCCCTCACTGGCTACCTGACGGGCCTGTCTACCGCCTCCGACCCGCACCAGCTGTCGGCCTACCTCAGCTTCTTCAACGCGCCCGGCTGGGGCTGCCTAGCCGACCTCTCGGAAGGTAGGGTCCGGCTGTCTGAAGCTCTCTGAAGGTAGAGCTTGCTGAAGGTAGAGTCCGGCTGTCACTGACTGCCGCTAAGTTCCGTCCCTGTCGTTCACTGCTCAGAGTGCAGCCTCTCTGTGAGCCAGTAACTGTGCATGCGACGCAGTCTGTCGCAGAGAGGCGAGTTAACAGCGTAGTCAGCATAGTTTGTCAGCTGTAATGCTTCTACTACCCGATGATAAGACGTTTGCTCCACGCATTTTGATGCTTGAACTTGAAGGGTCGACTCCATCTTGCAGATGCATGATCATGTATGACCGTCTTGTTTCAGTTGAATGAATGAGGCCTTTTTTATATGACATATATGACTGTTCTTTTCGATTATTTTCCTCTGTATGCTAGCCTTGTAGATATGCCAGATAATAAGGCTATGCTCCCTATCAGCAGCGATGATGCATTCTACCGCTGGGAGTTTTCTCTCCAACGGTGTGGTACCTCCTTTGGTCCTCTTCTCTATCATCTTAGAGTTCCATGCATTCAACTTACTAGATACGAATGTGCCCGTAGATTCATCAATCATATATTCCGTTCTCAGACTGGGAAACTGTGGAGTCTCATCGGCATGTCGCTGCTGTTAGGTCGCTTCGTGTCGTGATGGTAGTCTGGTCTGGGCTGTAACAGTGGACCGTCCGGTCCGCCTTGTGATCCACCTTTGTGGTCCGGTCCGGCGCCCTGTGATCCACCTTTGTGGTCCGGTCCGGCGTCTTGTGAACTACCTTTGTGGTCCGGTCCGGCGCCCTGTGATCCACCTTTGTGGTCCGGTCCGACGTCTTGTGAACCACCTTTGTGGTCCGGTCCGGCGCCCTGTGATCCACCTTTGTGGTCCGGTCCGACGTCTTGTGAACCACCTCTGTGGTCCGGTCCGGCGCCCTGTTGTCCACCTTTGTGGTCCGGTCCGGCGCCCTGTGATCCACCTTTGTGGTCTGGTCCGGCGCCTTGTGATCCATCTTTGTGGTCCGGTCCGGCTTGTGACCCACCTCTGTGGTCCGGTCCGGCGTCTTGTGAACCACCTTTGTGGTCCGGTCCAGGTCGTGATTGTCAGACCGGGTTATGACGGTGGTCCGGTCCTGGTCTTTCAGAGTCGCTGCGGGACGCGGAGACCGTGTTTGACCAGCTGCCGTCGGACCAGATGACCGCCATGGAGAGAGTCACCGTCGCCCAGCTGCTGGCAGGCGTGACGTGCGTGAGGTGACGTCATACAGCACAGTGGTGTGACGTCATATCTCAGCGGTGTGACGGAATACATCAGTGATGTGACGCCATACAGCTCAGTGAAGTGACGTCATAGAGGACTGAGTCGTGAAGTGCGAAATGTGACGTCATGCAGCCTTCGTGACGCGTGCGAGTTGAACTGTGATACAGCCGGGAGTCGACTGACTGACGGGCGGTCCTGACGTGAGGACGTGACGTCGACTGTCGGCCAGCGGTGACGTGACTGATGACGTTATCCTGCAATGGGCTGCTGACTGACGGAGGAGCGTGACGTGTGAAGTGACGTCGTTCACGGAAGCCATGCACACGGCGGGCCGTGTAGTGCTTCAAAGTTCAAACAGGTTTCAAACTCAGCTTTCACGGTCTTTCGCGCCGTGTCGCCTGTGTCGCCTTCATTGGTCGTTTTCCGCGTCGAGTATTGCAGTGTGTCATTGTCATGGATACTGTCTTTCTAACTTCAATTGAAACTAGGCGTCAGCTTTCAACTTCAATTGAGGTCCATTGAGACAAAAAGAATCGCGTCCCTTATTGCGACTTTGTATATTTCCGCGGCGCACACCAGACGGTGGTTCGATGCGAGTTGCGGGACACCAATTGATATATTGTCCTCCGGGCAGTCTCGGACTAGCACGGATTGGGCGTCGATGTGTTCGACAAATCGAACCGGAACGGACGTAAGAGAAATAGAAGCAATGCATGGGTTTATATCGCACATCAAAAAGACCCGGCTGCCGTAAAAAATGAGTCGGCTCTCCCTCGATGACGTCACGCAGTGATGCATTGTATCCCGGCTCGCCTAAGCCGGGGTAATATCTGTTCGGCAGTTTCACGGCGCCGTCGCCTGGGGCGATGGTGCGGCGTCCCCGGCAGGGCTCAGGGGTGAAGTCGGCTCCGATTTGTCCTCGGAGGACGGTGTTTTGAGATCTGCCTCCGGTTCCCCGGCGGACGGCTTGGCGCAGTCGGTTTCACTCGGTACCGGCAACTCGCTGAAGTACGTTGTCGCCGCTATCGCCTTGGTCACCACCAGGTTGTAGATCGGGTGAACCAGCTCCTGGAATACGAAAAAAATGGCATACAATCAACAAATGAGAGGCCGCAAGAAACCGAGAAAATGCCGCGTCTTTGAGCGCGCCACTAGGCGTTAGCATTAACCTCGGTCAAAGGCAGGTAAGCTTAGTGCTTGTGTTGAAGGTCACGACTGGAGAATATGTTAATCGATTCGCATTAAGCACGGTGGCGTGCTCCAGTCCACAACATGACACACCCAGCACCGACCGCCCCTTCTGCATATCCTCTCCGCGACTGTCCCGGCCCGGCGGCGTTCTCGCTGGCCGCCCTCACCAGCTGGTTGTCCTCGTGTCCGACCACACGCGGGTGGTGCTGTCGGCCCAGGTGGAAGTTCTGCGCTATCGAAAGGCCGCTCAGCGCGTAACACGTGTGGTAAAAGTCACGGTTCCTGCGGACAACAGTCATTGGTGAGAGTGTGTAGACGGCTCGGTTCTGCTTCCCTTCCAGAGTTGTTTTCTGGCTGCGTCATATCTTGCCAAATTACAAACGATCGTGAGCTAACAACCATGCTGTTCACTATTCACTCAGTGCCCACGTGGGTCAGATGATTAAAGCAGATCGTGCTTCGCCAAATGCGTGAACTTAAGACCCAGTCAAAATAATCGCGTGAGACAAGGCCGGAAGGGGTAATTGGAATCAGTGCGAGACAGAAAAACAGTCGCCCCTTCGAAACCCAGCTGCCTTGACGCAGCGACTGATATCGCGTCACTCACTTCCCGGGCTTGTCGAAGAAACCTCCGTGCGCGTTTTCGCAGCAGTGGAGCAGGTAGTGCTGCAGCGCCTCCTGATGGAACATCCAGCGCTCTCGGCTCAGACTCTCAGACCCTGACGGCCGGGAGAAGCGAGGAGACAGATGTCAGATCCAGAACATCCAGCGCTCTCGGCTCAGACTCTCAGACCCTGACGGCCGGGAGGAGACAGATTGCAGCATCCAGGAACAGTCCAGAGCGCTCGCTCAGACCTCAGACCCTGACGGCCGGGAGGAGACAGATGTCAGATACAGAACATCCAACGCTCTCGGCTCAGACTCTCTGACCCTGACGGCCGGCAGAAGACAGATGTCAGATCCAGCCGCTACGGTCCGTCACCTAACGGCCATCGAGTGATGACAGATTAACCAGTCATCGTCGATAGCAGATAACTCTGCTTATTATTTGGAGTGCGTTTGCGTCGGGATATTGAGCCAGGAAGGAAACTCAGCCGGATGACTGAGGAAGAAGCATCGCAAATTAATGACCTCAGACCATTTCAACAATTACTGACATGAGAGTGAGATAAACCAAGCCGGTGTATTTATATTTTGCGTGTGAGTATAGTAAGACTAGCACAATTTGCTAGAGCAATCGAATATTCATTGAAAAATAAAATAATGTTATAAATATATAAATAAGTAGATAATAATATAAAATATTTAAAGAAGAAAAACTCAGCCGGCGATTGACTGAGGCAAGAAGCATCGCAAAATTAAGACCTCAGGACCATTTCAACAATTACTGACATGAGAGTTGAATAACCAAGCCGTTATTATGATTTTGCGTCGTGAGTATAGTAAGACTAGCAACAATTTGCTAGAGCAATCGAATATTCAATAAAAATATAAGCCGCCCCCCCCCCCCCCCAGCTCAGGTGTCCAGTGCAGCAGAATAACCTTTCTTGGCCAGCAGGGTGTGTACGATTGAGAACACACTGACCTTCCTTGGCCAGCAGTGTGTGTAAGATGGGGAACACGGCGCCCTGCCAGTAGGCGTAGCACGCGTCCACCAGCTTATGCGTGCGGCCCGAGAAGCCGCCCTCGAGCGGCATCTGACGGTTCGCCACCCACCTCTGCCCGGGACACAAACAGAGCACACGTCAGGTACAGTGCCGACCACACAGCTGGGACCCACCTCTGCCCGGGACACAAACAGAGCACACGTCAGGCTACAGGCCGACCACACAGCTGGGACCCCCTCTGCCCGGGACACAAACAGGAACACAGCTGGGACCCACCTCTGCCCGGGACACAAACAGAGCACACGTCAGGTACAGCGCCGACCACACAGCTGGGAGACGCTGACTCAATTTAAAACATAAAACCACTCACCCAGTTATAGATAGCATCATAGATAACAGTCTACTGTTATATATGGTAGTATTTATAATTATTTGCAGTGAGAAAAACATTTGCCAATTTTTTCACTTGCCAAGTTCAGTGTCGTTATACATCAGCATATTTGCCACTCCAAAACGCTGAACTCATGAACCAAAAGTATCACATCGACACCACCACAGTAACCCACGACACGTTACCATTCCAGTCACCACCGTCACCATCTCACCATGAGCGAGTCGAGGTCACAGAGCCGCTCGTGACCCAGCAGAGCGAGCGTCGCCAGTCCGCAGAACGTGTAGCCGCCGTGCGCCTCCAGACCGGGGGTGCCGGAGAAGCCTCCCTCGTACGTCTGACAGCTGAGGAACACGTCATCAGCTGTGTGTGACTACCGAAAGGGTAACAGGGCACAGATCAGGCGTGCGCAGGTCACAATGCGACGGGTGACACACACAGCTGTTCATCAACGACAATAATTATACCTCCAGCACTCCCAAACAACTGTAATCCAACCAAAATCTATCGCGCAGGCAAGATCACTGGAGTGTGGCTCACAACACTCACTTGAACGTCTTCTCAAATGCCTTCTGCTCTCTCCAGCTGTCAGCTGTCATCTGTCATCTGTCAGCACTGTCAACACTGTCATAACAGCTGTCCCGCAACCAATCCCCCCGTGCATGCCAGAGCTCCCAGCCCGCCGCAGAGCGCCGCGCGCTACTACCTACGTGGAGATCCACTCTGCCGTCTTCTCAAACACAGCGTCATCGTAGACGTTCGTAAGGCGGGCGACGGCGGCGGCGCAGTAGGCCCCGCGTATGTCAACCTCTCCGCCGTCGTGCATGCAGAAGGAGCCGTCCGTGTTGAGACAGCGGAGCAGGAACCGGTGCAGACCCGGCCTGGGGAACACCGCGGCCACGGGTCACATGGCAGGCCGGGCCACGGTCAGCGGAGCAGGAACCGGTGCAGACCCGGCCTGGGGAACACCGCGGCCACGGGTCACATGTCAGACCGGATCACAGGTCAGCACAGGAGATCACGGACGTCGCAGCACATCACAGGTCAAACTGGGTCACAAGGGTCGAGGACCGTGCCATGTCCAGATCGGGCATGTTTAGATGGTATTGTTGCCCCTCAGATACAGCGAAGGTAACGAGGGTTTTCAACAAGACGGCGTACAGGTCGAATGGTGGACACCGACCACGATCATTGCCAGCTCCAGTTCGGATAACTCACAATTTGCTGTTCCGAGGAACACGGGTGATTCATGCTGATGACCCAACTTGAGCGACATTGGCTAAATATCGCGTCAAGTTTGACTGGGATACCATCTAACTGGCACTCAGCGGTGTTGAAACTTAATCGATTAGTACTCATTGAACGGTTGCCAATGTATGCAACTTCTAGCTGGGACGAAATTAGCGTCATCATCCAATTGTCCCGCTTGGATCGGCGTGAGGGCCCTCTACGATGAACGGCCCTGCATTCGCGTCGTCGTAACGCATAAATGACAGAACAGCCCACAAATGCCGTGTCCTAGGACAATACCTCCCAAGTCCCATCCCATCCCTACAACACCGCCATCAACCCGCTCCCGCCGCGGCCGTCCAGCTCACCTGTCGATGACCTTGTAGGCGGCCTCCGTGCCGAGACTGGCCAGGGCGCTGACGGCGGCGTAGGTGGCTGCCAGGTGCGGCAGCTGCCCCGGTCCTCCGCCGAAGCCGCCCTCAGCCGACTGGCAGCGGCTGAGGAAGGCTGCGATCGTCTCCACCTGCTCGACGGGGCATCGTGGTGGTGCCGAGCACGCTGCCAGCAGCCTAGCACTCATAGCAGACCACGGCCGCTCGCGTCCATATTTCCGAGGAGAAACCAGAGTCGGGGGTCAGCAGAGCCCAAAAACGGCCGGCTCGCTCAGGCACTGCACGGCGAGAAACGCAGGGTCAGGTGTTTCAGCAGAGCCCACGGCCGGCTGGCGTCCAGGACGTGCACGAGGAGAAATCGCCGAGGTCAGGGTCAGCAGGAGCCCACGCGCCGCTGGCCGTCAGGACAGGATGCCACGAGGAGAACCGACAGATGGGAAAGTGCGGGGGTCAGCAGAGCCACGCTGGCTTGGGTCCAGCCACTGCACGAGAGAAACGGCAGGGTCGGAGTACAGGTCACAGAGCGCACGGCTGCTGGGCGTCCAGGCACTGCCCGTGGAGAAACGCTAGGGTTCGGGTCGAAGCTCAGAGCCACGGCCGGGCTGGCGGTCGAGGGAACACTGCGCGAGAGAGAAGACGCAAGGCTTAGGGTCGGGTGGTCACACGAAAGGCCACGGGCTGGTGGCTGGACGTCCGCGAGGCACTGCACAGGAGGACACGCAGGTCGGGTCAGGTCAGCAGGGGAGCCACCTGGCTGGCGTCCACGCACTGCACGAGGAGACACTGCAGGTCTTGGGGTCAGGTGCGAGCGAGACTCACGGCTGGTGGCGTCCAAGCACTGCCGAGGAGAAACGCGTTCGGGGTCAGGCGCAGGTCCAGCAGAGCCCCACGCTGGCTGGCGTCCAGGCACTCTGCTAACGAGGAGACACGCAGGGTCGGGGTCAGTCAGCAGATGTTACACGGCTGGCTGGCGTCCCAGGACACTGCGGACGGAGGAGACACGGCAGGGTCGCGGGTTTTAGGGTTTTCAAGCAGAGCCACGGGCTGGCTGCGCGTGCCAGGCACTGCGCGATGAGAGAAGACGCCAGAGGATCGCTGTCAGCAGTAGCCACGGCTGCCCTCGGCGTAGGCCAGCTGCGACTGCAGGAAAACGAGCAGTGCGTCGGGTCAGCAGAGCCACGGCCGGCTGGCGTACGAGGAGAAACGCAGGGGTCGGGGTCAGCAGAGCCACGGCTGGCTGCACCAGGCAACTGCGACGTAGGAGAAACCGCCGGAGGGTCGGGTCAGCATAGCCACGGCGGCTCGCCCGTACGAGGAAACGCAGGGTCGGGGTCAGCAGAGCCACCGGCTCGCTTCGCTCCAGCACTGCAGCGAGGAGAAACGCAGGGTACAGCATAGTCAGAGCTACACAGACACTGGCCAGGAACACGGCAGAAGCGATGTCAACGCAAGCAAGCACGCCAACGCCCACAAGACGAGAATGGACAAACAGCCGTTCATACAGTCACACAACGGAAATCGGACTCGGATGTATAATAACATGGGTGCATATGGACAGGTGAATGACCTTTGATACGCACATTGATCAGCTGGTGGGAAAGAGCACGGGGATGCTTTTAGCCTTATCTCATGCCAAACACTGTATGTCATCCGACATTATCGCGTCTCTGGTCACATCTCTAGTCGCGTCAAATCAGATACCGCATATCCATCTACGGTACTTACGGACTGGCCCAGAGGCATAGGATACGGACGGTGCTGAACCTCTGCGCACGTGTCGTATGTGGCAGACGCAAATATGACCACATATCTGCAGACTACAAACAGCTGGGTGGCTCAACGCGAGCAGCTAACGCGACTTACGTCTATCGCGTGTTGTTCTCATTCAGAGAGTACGTCAACACTGGACTGCCGGTCGGTATTGCTGAACACCAGTCGTCACCAGCGATCACCAACACAGCACCAGGACACGCGGTCAGCCGCAGCGACCCAGGGCCAAATCTAACGCAGGCGTTCGTAGACTATTTTAGCGGTGCTAATATGCACAACAGACTACCGCAGGACATCCACGAAGGAGGACTTAACAGCTACCAGTTGTAAGACTCGGGTTATTTACTGGCTGCTCCGCGACGCTAGCTAGGCGCTGAAGAGTTTGTATGAGTGTATATGGCGAGTGTGTCTGTGATTTACATTTAATGTCATATCCAAGCTGTACCATATTGACGCGCGACTCGGAAAAACCACGCTCGATGAAGAAGGGTGACAAAATGCATGTACGTTTAATCCTATGGCCAAAGTATTTGCTGTGCATTTGCACCTGCCAGGTCTCCAGTCTTCTCCATGAATTACTTTCATCTGCTGGCACAGGTCTGCTCCCTCAATCATTATCACTATAATCAGTCTCTATTTGCGCACCAGTGTCTGCTCACCTCATATTACCGGGAGAGGTAGGACGAGAGATTGACAGCAGCTCTATGTGATGTTCCCGGAGATAATTTTGGCAGGTCGGTCAAGAAAGCTCTTCAAAGAACTTGACAAGCATTCCTCGATGCTGTCCTCAACCCGTTTCTGAAAATTATAGAGATCATTTTGTGTGTGAGTTCACAGAGGTAAGACTGTGCAAAACTCCCATTTAAGAACTGGTAGGTATGCTTAAGTAATATGAATGTTAAGCATGCAAATAAGTTAACATTCATTAAAAATAAGTTACTTAATAACCAGTTATACATTTTCAGTTATGAATATAAATGTTTTCCAGATCATTCACAAGTCATTACAAAAATAAAATGCTCCACACTTGTTACCTGATTGACTGACGTGTCGGTAGAGACTCCTTCATCGTCCAGCCTGTACTGCTTGATGTCAGATAAACTCAGATATCTTGAATTATCCGGTACGTTGTCAGCGGACACCTGAACATCCTCTGCTTCCTCTGATTTTGGCATGGTTGCAGATACAGATGCTGAAAGCCAACTTCAGTGAAAAGTCACAATCAAGGAAACGAATTCAAACTGTTTTCTTGTGTTTCATAACTTGCAATGCATGTCCTGGAAAAGGCCCTAGGAGTAGGTAGTTTGTATGACATGAAAGAAAGGTTGTCAAATTATGGCATGCATGGCAGTGCAAGACATGTCCTCTTTCAGTTTCAAAAGAAACCCTAAGCAACTTCCTCAGGGGAAAATCATTTTAACTTCTTTAACCATTCTGCATCACCCAGTGGCACAAGTGTTGCATCCCTTAAATAGTTCTCATTCTCATATATGCCAATTTCTGGGTCATTTGGGAACCAAACACGCAGACTTTTCAACGCATTGCAATCAAAATATCTTTGGTGATTTTTTTATTCCGAGGAAACTTTAGATTGCATAATTCAATTTTTTTCAAGTCAGAGCGAGAACAGAATAACCAGTCTGAGACCAATGGTTCAGACAAAAATGACCCCAGTGTATAGTTTTCCTCTTTAATTTTATCTCCCTTTTTATGAATAGGAACCAAATTGATTTGAAATTGGCTGATTGAATTTAAAAAAAGTATTTTTAACAATTCAAATGTAGGAGCATGGTAAATTGTGCAGATGCTATAGAGTCCCAGTGGCTACATTCATTTTCACTTAAAAAAATGCTGTACCAATGTTGTAATGATCAAATATATGTTTCCATTTGCATTGATTTTACCTAAATTGAACACATATTAAAATACTGAATGAAACGTAAATTGATTAATCAAATAGAATCAGAAAGAATAAATTCTCAAAATTTGCCTCCATGAAACAAATTGTGATGTAATTGTTAAAAAAATATATGAACATTTCCTCATTTCCAATCAAGTAGAATGTTGTGTCTACAAGTGATTTAGAAAATATGTGAGGCCATGGCATCTGTGTTATGGTAGTTAAACCTATTAAAATAGCAGCATGTTCACTGTTACAATTTATAATACTTCCAATATAATGGCATTACTACAGGTTATATATTAGTATTGCTTTGATGCTCCAAAAGTCAAACTTATACATACAATTACAAAGCTTTCTTTAGAAACATGCCTACAAAAATTATAAATATGCATTTGATTTCAAATGATTTTTTTATATAATTATAATTAACTATTTTATATAATTCCTCAAAATAAATTAATGTGTTGTATATGATATGACAGTCTGATTGTTGTATGAGGTATGACTTTTACCCTAATGTTGATGTGCTGTATGAATGAATGATGCCTAGTTGATA
>VOPJ01007162.1:0-53191 GCA_014673585.1 Semibalanus balanoides | reverse complement strand
GCGGCGTGAAAATCTCGCCTCTGCAGCTCTCACCGTTCCGGCGCAGCGGCTCGCCAAAAAGCTTCGGACGATAACGCACTCACGCACGCACGCACGCACGGTCAAAATAATTTTTATATATCTAGATATCCTCTTAAAGCATAACAAATGAACAAAAAGCTATTTATTTTCCATTTCGAACCAAAGTTACGATCATATTCATATAAAACACAATCAAATCTGTTTTTCATTTTCTGTCAATATTTACGATCATATTAATAAAAACGCAATGCAAACAACATAGATCGTTATTATCGCTACGCAGCGTTGCGAGTACCCCAGTGTAATGGCTCATATAAATGCATCCTTTTATTGCCCTTTTCACCTTATCTGAAACACAAGCATGAACAAAAAGCTTACCACTATACTGGTATATAAGAGCGTCCCTCTGCTTTTTTACAGATACACCCCAAATCCGAACACATTTGCAGCCTGAAGTGCAGCACCATACGCCACCGCCTCGTCACAGTTGATGCCCAGGTTGAGTTCCCTGTCCTCAAAGAAGTTCTTCAGAAGCTCCTGGATCTTGGGAATGCGCGTGGAACCGCCCACCAGCACGATATCATGGATGTCCGACTTCTTCAGATTGGCGTCCTTTAAGACTTTCTCCACTGGCTCCAATGTGTGTCGGAACAAGTCGATGCATAGTTGTTCGAAGCAAACACGCGAGATCCTGCTGTTGAAGTCGATGCCCTGGTAGAAGGAGTCAATCTCAATGGCTGCCTCTGCACAGGTGGACAAGGCTCTCTTCGCCTGCTCGCATGCCATTTTCAGTCTGCACATGGCCTTCGGGCTGTTGGTCACATCCTGCTTGTATTTCTGCTTGAACTCGTCAACGAAGTGGTTGACTATCCTGTTGTCGAAGTCCATGCCGCCCAGGTGGGTTTCGCCTGCTGTGGAGAGCACTTCGAACATCAAACCATCGGCGATGGTCAGAATGGATACGTCGAATGTTCCGCCTCCGAGATCGAAGATGAGTACGTTCTGCTCTCCAGTCAGCTTCTTGTCGAAACCGTAGGCCAGTGCAGCCGCCGTTGGCTCGTTAAGCATCCTCTTTACGTTGAGCCCGGCAATGGTCGCTGCATCCATGGTGGCCTGGCGCTGCGAGTTGCTGAAGTAGGCCGGCACGCTGACGACTGCGTCGGTCACCTTCGCTCCCAGGTACTCTTCCGCTGTCACCTTCAACTTCCACAGCACCATGGCGCTGATTTCCTCCGCTGAGAAACTCTTCGTCTCACCCATGTACTCCACCTGCACGTTCGGATATCCTTTGTCGGATATCACTCTAAATGGCCAGCTCTGAATATCCTGCTTGACTTGCGGATCATCGAACCTACGCCCCATCAACCGTTTCGCCTCAAAGATGGTGTTCTCTGGGTTTCTAGTCGCCTGGCTCTTGGCGACCTCGCCTATGAATCGCTCCATGCCGGTAAAGGCGACGCAGCTCGGGGTGATCCTGTTGCCCTGGTCGTTGGTGATGATCTCCACCTTCCGATGCTGGAGTACTCCCACGCGGGAGAAGGATGTGCCAAGGTCAATCCCAATCGCTGGCGATGCCATTTTGATTATCTGCAGCGAAAAACAAAGAGTAAAACAATGCAACACTTGCTATCTAGAACGACTTTGGCGGCAGAGTAGGGGAGACCGGGGCACGTTCTGTCACTTTTTTGCTAATTGGCCCTGGCAGGCACACTTTTCAGAGTTTGGTGATTGATACTTTCCAATACTGTTCATACTCAATAGCTCAATCGTTTTTAGGAGTTCAAGTGTATCTCAGTTTGTTTCGACAACCAATGTCGACATTTTGCATGAGTCCTTTTGACAGAACCTGCCGCATATGCAGGGCACGTTCTGTACTATAGGGGCAAAATTCTGTTCATTGAATGGGCACTTCTGTGTATCACCGACGGTCATATTGTGGTTGTCCCTGAGGAGGAGAGAGGGTTTTCATTCATTGCCACCATCAATTGTAGAAAATGACGGTATATACGATCCAACACTGCATTTGTGCGTTTTTTTTGGGTTTCCATGCCGAATCAAGTAGTCCTGAGTACGCTATGATTTCTCATTTTGAATTTTCCCTTTCATACATTAACCCGCGCACTGGCGGGGGGGTGATTTCCGCCCCCCTCAGGTTTTCATGAATAGCGGAAAACGGCGGCGCGCAGCGACCGCCAATTACGTACACCTGTTGGGCATAATTACCACACTTTGGAAAAGTTTTGACTTCAGTCATCTCAGGTCAGGTCAAATCATGTCAGTGACCTCACCTTCAAAAATGTTTGCGTTAGTGGCAAAGCACAGTCTTATTTCGAAATTTTGAACTTGCCAGGATTTCATAAGAAATTCGTACCTACAATTTCATATATCTTCTGATTTTTCCGTATCGGTGACAAAGGTCAGGTCAATTTCGCTGACCTCCCATTATAAGTGAATGGGAACATAAACAAATGCTTCCTTTCAGAAATATGCATTGAATCAGGCCTAATTCTTTCAGAATCATGCTATTTTGAGCATCATTCTAAGTGATAAGGCGGCAATTGATGTCAGTGATTTCTATACAAGGTCATCTGAGGTCATCTAAGGTATCACAATTATTTGCTCATAACTCTTGATATAAAATGTTATAGAGGACAATTAGTTGACACATGTGTTCCGCTCTTGTCTAGCCGCGTTGCCCATATGCAACCGACTACCTGGGTCACCAAATGACCTTCGACTGAGGTCAAATTTTGAAATTGACCTTACCAGGTCACCGTGTATATGATTCAAGCGCATCAATGAGACAAACACGGTTATGACGTCAACATGAATTCCGCTATCTTTCTATTAGGTGACGTGCTATTCACGAAAAACTGTTTTTGCTAAAACAGTATTGTTTGACCTTTCATGCCTCCTGGACAGCCTAAACTATTGATCTTAGATCCAATTTTGAAGACATAGTGCGATTGCAAATTTCAATATCTAGGATTGCTTCTCTAATGTTTGCTCCTAGTATCATAGTCTTCCGAGATAAATGGGGGTTTCTGGAAAAGAGTCTAAAAGAGTCCAAACCAAAATGCTGACTTTGGTGACGCACTGTGACCTCAAATTGTGACCTGTCCAAGAAAGACTGAAATCTTTCCGCTTAGAGCTTTCTAGAGCTATATCTAATGCCGTTTTCCGCTTGTCGTACGTTGCGTAGTTTTGGAGATCTCACGGGGGGGGGCGGAAATAACCCCCCTGCAGTTCGTGTTCGGCGCGAACCCTTGCAGTGGCGCGGGTTAAAGACCATGACTTGAAGCTCAAAAGGTTTCTTGCATAAAAATCTGTTCGAATTGACATGGCTACATGACCTTTCAAAACATCCATAATTTTCGAATGTGTTTGGCCTTGGCCCCCCATTTTTTTAACAAAAAGCATTTCGGGGTAAAAAAGACACATTTGAAACTTTGTCAGACGAATCGAATGGTACTCTTTCCCATCGAAATCGGCCAAGCGGTTCTCAGATTCTGGGGGGGGGGGCAGATCTGACCCCGCAGTTAACGTAATTCTGGCGCTCGTGAACTGCATCGGAACCCGATTCGTTTTTTACTATTGTAGTGGTTTACCATATCTGTCAAACAACAGGCAATCATTTGTTATGGTCGTTTATAAGAGATACGACTAGGAATCATGAACAGATTCAGTGACAGAACCTGCCCCAGATTGGGTGACAGAACCAACCCCACTCGACACATGGGTCAAACTTTTTCGTTTTTTACTGAAAACTTGGTAGAATGGAGAAGAATAACGCTCTGCACAATGTTCTCGACATTCCTATAGGCCATGACAGCATTCAAAGACACTATACAATTATCTGAATGGCCACAAACCAAAGTTTTTTTCACTTATAAAAAGTTTGGATTTCTGTTGAAAAACAAACTTTTCCAAATTGGACAATCGGTCGCTAGGCCTGTTTGTTGCTTTGATAGTACCGGGCCACTGCAAGCACAAAGGAACATATGTTACGAAACACCAATATACCTGCGGTGGATAGCTCACGAGGAAACCCCGCTGACATAACGTGCCCCGTGACAGAACGTGCCCCGCTGACATAATGTGCCCCGTGACAGAACGTGCCCCGTTCTCCCCTACCCCCTACTGCACAGTGCACACTAGGCATGGTCGTCTGCAGGGTGAAAATGAAAAAATCCGATTTTGAAATTTGCGAGGGTGGATTAGTATGTAGTAAGCAATTCTGAACAACTTTTAAATTTTCGGTTTTTGGATTTGATTAATCCTGTCTACCTTAAATCCATTTTTCGGCAACACTTTTGGGCGGCTATTATGCATGGTCGTCAAAATTGTGAAAATATAAAATTTTGAATTCCTAAAATTCTTTAGACGGATTCGTATAAAGTAAACGATTCCGAGCAACTTTTCTATCTTCAATTTCTTATTTGAATAAATCCTTACTCTTAAAATACATTTTTCGGCAGCATGTTCAGGCGGCCATAACCGACAGCGCCAAATAAGGCAACACGGACATTGTAACCGGCAATCATGCAGTGGCGGATCCAGGATTTTCATTGAGGGGGGCTGCAGGCACAGGGGGCGCCTCTTTTTGCACCTGAGGGGGGCGCCATGTATTTTTTATCGAAAACACATTTTGTTGAGTTTTAGGGGTTACAAATTACGCAAATCTTAGATCGACGTTTTTTAAGATGTCAATTTCCTTTCTTTGACGTTTTAAATTTGCAATTTGCATTAAATACTCGATGTTGTACGATTTTTCAAACATGTATCGTTTTTACGCCAAAAATCGCATGCCATGACCTCAATAAAACGTCATTTATCCCAGCGTACTATATCCATAGGTGCATGCAGGATTTGTTGAATTGGGGAAAGGGATCAAATCCAGTGGAATATTTCAAAAAAAATGTTGAGCAGGGGAGGGAAAGCAGGCCGTCAGCGAGGATGTTGTTGACCGGGAGGGGGACAGGGAGCGCGTTATTAGTGATCATCCGCCCATCTTCAACTGTACACAGGGGCGTCGCCGATAACTTGTAAAAGGAGAGTCGGTTGAAATGAAGAAAAATATGTACTCCAACTTTCTGCGTATATCAAAACCCTTCAGCATTTCAAATGTGGACTTTCCTGTTATATTGTATGTATATGTTGTTTACCGCAAGGAGGCGCAAAATTTGTACCTGTTTGCCTGATAAACCCCAGAAACATATAGCGGTGTAGAGGATAAGGTGGGCATTGTAAAGGCATATATAAAGTAAATTTAACCTGTTATCTATGGTATAGGAATAAAATTAAATGTTTTCATTCAAATCCAGCATTATGGACGAACCGAAAACGATGATTGACGATGGGTTCGTTATGACGATGCCACTGATTGTGACGCCGCGAAGCGGCGTGAAATTTGATTTAAGGTCGTCAGAAAATCAACTTTTTTTAAAACCAGACGAGAATGGAGCCAAGTTCAGGTAACCCCTCTTTCCTGGTTGCAATCTCGGAATGATGTCAGATATTGGTCACTGGGGCCAGCAATTACCGCCAGGGAGAGCCTCTACCAGAAGCATAATGCAATTAATTTGTCAATTTTCGATATTTGTATCCACCCTAGAAATATATAGCGATGTAGAGGAAAGGTGGGCATGGTAAAATATAATCATAAACGTAAATGTTATTCATTCGATTCAGCGCAACGACGAACCGAAAACGATGACGATGGGTTCGCTATGACGGTGGTCACTGATGTGATCAAGGACGCAGGAACCGGGGGGGGGGGGGGCAGAAGGGGGCAGCGTTCCCCCAACTTTTCTGAGATCTTTACCTTCTGTTTCGGTTTTCTGATTAATAAGGTAGTTTGAAAGTAATATCTCCAATGTGGAAGGTAAAAGTATTGTTGATCATTCACGCTTAAATGTATAGGTAGGTTTCTAGTTATAATTGTTTTTAGTAGACAATTGAGCTTTTAGCCATTTTTAGGTGATAGTTTAACTGAATTGGTGAAAACTCAGAAAATTTTGTTAGGATATCACTAAGGCCGTAACGTTCAACACATCGTTCCAAGCAATCTAAATCCATATGGAGCTTTAATGAGTAAATGACGTCAGCAATTTTAGCCTTACACTTCAACCTCGACTTCATCAGTCGGTGTTGACGAGCCATTGACTTCAAACCGGTTTTCCACGATTTTCAATTATTTATTGTTTTTCCTACGGATTATCTCGCCCAGTAAATAATTGCACGACATTATACAAATGTTGTTTCCATAATTTGATATTTTAGATATAAACCATGAATCTAAGCATACAAAATTTAAGGGGAGCGCTTTTGATTTGGGTTCCTTAAAATTAAAGGGGCACGGTTGCCCGGTGCCAACGCCGATCCGCCGCCTATGATTCTGATGAATACGCATGATATCAGCCGAATTCCTTCTGATCATGTTATCACAAGACCATTACTGAAGACCGGTGCATTTTTATTAAGTTGACCCTGAGGGTCAGCGGAGGTCATCCGAGGTCACCAACAACTTAATTTGTTAACTATCAATAAAATCCAGTAAAATAAGTGAAACTGTCACCAATATGTACATGTGTCAATAAATGGGTATATGGTAGACATGTCTCGACGAGACACGTCTCCCAATTTCCTAATTATCTTTTTGGGTTACCACTAGACCTTGACCTGAGCCGGTAAAACTTCTAAGTTGACCTAACCTGGTCATTGTGAATATGATTCAAAGCGCCTTGATGAGACGCACCAACACGCATGGCGTCCAAATTATTGCCTTATCTTTATTAGATCAAAAGTTAATTGTGAAAGAAAATGAACTTTGGCAAAAATAGCCTTCCTTTGGACCTTTGATTGATCTCTGGAGCCCTTAAACCTGAAATAAAACTTAAATTGAGGCACACGCTGGCGATGCAGTTTTCAATAAATATTGTTTATTAGAGCTTATCAAAAGTTCGCGTTATTTTGGGGCATTTCTTGGAGCAAAGCCCTTTGAAAGTAGAAAAATCTAACCTATGATAACCTCTGGTAAACCTCAAATGGAACTGCCTTAAAAAATGGCCGAACGTAGTTGCCCAAATTATTTTGACGAGCTTTTGAATGTATTCCCCTCCCCCGGCACTTGCGAGGTGGCGCCAGCACGGCACACACGTTCAAATCTCGTCAAATTTCGTCATCTGATGCGTTTCTATGATTTTTTTTTATTAGCATTTGACAGTTTCGGAAAATTATGAAAAATCAGAAATGTTAGATATTTTCCTCATTTAAATTCCCAAAATCCGAGATAGTAGTTTGGTAGCCGAGTCTATTGTCAAGTCAAATTAAGGTCTAAAATACCTGTAGTGGCCGTCGGGCCGAGTTAGTGGCGTAAATAGGTAATACAACCAAAAGTGACTAGTTAAAATCGGGCAGAATTCGTGGACAGGATTTCAGGATGAGTGCTTGTTGGCAGGCTAAGATCCTGCCCCCAACTTGAACATACTTCCTGCGTCCCTGGATGTGATGCCGCGAAGTGGCGTGAAAATTTGATTTTAGGTCTTGGAAAATAACATTCGAATATTGAAACCAAACAGTGAGTGGAGCCAAGCCTCGGGTAACCCCTTTTTCCTGGTGCAACATCTCGATATGTTCAGATATTGCGTCCCTGGGGCCAGCAATTACTGCCAGGGGAGAGCCTCCATCAGGTCACCAAAGAAATGATTTCACATTTTCAAATATTTGCTATAAAACCCCAGGAAATATATAACGATGTTAGAGGATAAGCGGTGGGCCATTATAAAAGATAACTAAAAATGTTTTATGCATTCCATTCCGCGTTACGACAAACCGAAAAAACGACGACGATTTTCCGTTATAACGATGGTCACTTGCATGTGGACGCCGCGCAAGCGGCGCGCGTGATTTTTTTATTATTTTAGTCGTAAAAATCAAAAATTTTGACATATTGAAACCAGCACCGCGAGTGGCTGGCACAAGGCCTCATAGTAACCACTTTTCCTGGTTACACAGTCTCGGTACCTTATGATTGTCAAGATAACTTGCGTTTCTGGGGCCAGCAATTATCCGCCAGGGAGAGCCTTCTACCCCAGGACACCTTAATGCCATATTAATTTCCCAATTTCGATATTTTGTATATGCAATTGCGAAAACTCTTGGCTGTTCATGCCGCCGAAGCAGCGCAAAATTTTCCCGTTTTAGACTGTTAATAGCTGGATTTGACTGCCGCAAAGGGCCAAGTTTTTACGATAAAATTTGCAGAAGCCGCACCGTTATTGTCGACCGTATTTTTAGGGGAAGGCGTGGCAAAAATAGTTTCAGGAGCTTGGCGGTACGGGCAGGCGGCCAGGGGCGCCCCTTTTCGCCCCCTGTCGCAACCTGCGAATCCGCCCTGTTTATATCGATTTCATAGAGATGCTAGTATAAAGCTAGAAATTGATTGTAGCATAAGTACGAAAGTTTCACTTCGATATAATAGCCTTTTTCACATGTATTATTTTTCGCGAACATGTTTAAAACGCTTTTAAAATGTTTTTTAAAATGTTTTAGAAGTTAGCCGTTTCACGATGGACTAATTTGCAAAAAACAATAAAAAATGCCCTACGGACCGTAGGGCGACGGCGTTTAACAACATTTCTCGCAAATTAGTCCATTCGTGAAAAACGGCTACTACAAAACATTTTTAAATGTTTGTAAATGTTTTAAACAGTTCATTGCGCATAAATTCCATTGTGGAAAACGGCTATTGTATGTAGTGTTAATTGTTCAAGTTATTTAGAAAATCCGGGAGGGGCAGTTTTCTCCCCCCCCCCCCCTATCAGGGTTCGGGCTAACTATCGCTTTCTTCAGCTACTGGAGGAACGTGTGGAGGCATGCTTGCCCCCAAACGTTCCTGTGGAAGGGTCAGTTTTCCTCTCGGATTAATGAGTGGCCATGGCTATTGGTCATGAGGTGCGGCGAGGTAATGGAAAAATTGCAGTGTCGCGCAAAAATAACTCCCCGCACACTGGAAACGTGCGATCATTGTACCGATCCACAAATCTGGGGATAGAACGCAACCGTGTAATTTCAGGCCTGTGAGTGTTTTGAGCGTGATTGGAAAACTTGCTGAAAAAGTTGTCAGTTTAGAGCTGTTGGATTTTTTGACTGCCAATTACGTGATGCGCCCCACTCAGTACGCGTATCGACCGGGGACCGCTCCACAGAAGATGCCGTAGGGTCGACGTGAGTTAGCGCCATCTCAGACAACCCGCAGGACAAGGGGCAAGTGACGTGCATCACGTCATGTGGACCTCTCACTAAGGCTGTTGATTGCGTCACCGTGGTTTGCCTTCTCGCGGAAGCTTGAGCTTGGTACGGTTGTGTCGCTCCCACTGGTTGCATGACTATTTTTAGAGAGCAGAACGCAGTCTTGTGAAGGGTGGGAGCGTGCAGGAGCCGGTAAGATTTCAGAGTCATTCAGCAGCATTTCTCGACCAATCTTGTTCAACGTGTTCACAAATGATCTTCATGCCATCTTTCTGACCAGTGCAAAATTGTTTCCTACGCAGACGACACTGCCATCCTCCCACAGCGGCCCTCCTTCAAAGGAGGCGATTAGGCGGTACTCAAAAACAAGCGTAGGAAAAGCAGATTTTGCTAGCCTTTCCACCTGGTTAAAAAAAAACAACGCGGCTTGAAAGTTAACCCAAGTAAAAACGAAAGACCTTGCTTCGGCAACACCGACTGTTTCTCAAAAAAAGCATCAAAACTTCAGCGTAAGCTTTGATGACGTCTCATTGACACCTGCTGACCAAATTAATATTAGGGGCATTTTGCTCGATCACATCTTACCAGGAAAGACCAGCACAGCCAGAGTCGTAAAACGCTGTTTTAGGGCATCCTCATCACACTTGAAAAAGTTGAGCTTCACTCTCCCAAAAGTCTACACTCCTACATTCGGTAACAGGCGGCTCGTCTTCCTCACCGTAAACGTACTGCTTGCCAGCCTGGCGCTCCACCCACTAGTTCGCTGCGTCAGCGAGTCGAAAAGGTGATTAACTTTGCTACGCGCGTCGTGACGAAAAAACGTAAATTCGACCACATTACGGAGTCCCGACGGCAGCTTAGCTGGCTACAGTTTGAAAAGGTGATTCAGGAAACAGACTGCCTGCTTATCCACCGACTGGTAAACAGAGAGGATGCGCCGGAAAATCTCAGGTCTTTAGTGAAGTACCGATTAGACGTATCCGAGCGAGCTACCCGTGCGTCCGTTGATGCGGTCCTTCACACTCAGCGATGCAGGCTAGAGTCAACCCGCAAGTCTGCACCTTAGACCGATTCGAGCGTGGAACGGTCTCTCGGCTGATGTGTGGCGAGCTGGCGACGTGAGAGAGTTTAAGAGACGCGTTAGGGCAGTGCTAGTCTCCCAGACATAGAATGAAAGTGAACAATTGTGCAGTGTAGAGCACGTGACATGCGTACGCTAGTTTTAGCACCCATATCGTCCATCTGCGCTTTCATCTCTTCACATTCATAATGCTTTTACTTTGCATATCGTTTTTATCTTTATTTTTATCCTGTTTAATTTTGCGTCTCATACGATTTTTAGGAATGAATGTAATATTGTAACATGACAATGCGTCAACAGCGGAACGCAATTTGTATGACTCTGTGGTGCTAAAAGCCAATTGTTTGATTGGAGCCCACAACGATACGCAATAAATAAATAAATAAATAAACCTACCCTTGCCCGGGTAGGGGGTGGATGCCACCTCCTCTGTTTTTCCCAAATAACTCACGTAGCTTGAAACCGATCGCAATGCAACTTTCAGTACCTTACTTTTGAACAGTTTGACACATACTCTAAAATTTTGGAACTTCCAACTTTTATGTCTCGTGATCTGTGACCTGTTTCTCAAGGTCATTTCAGGCAAAACTTGCGTCCCGTAGTATCGATCCTTGTTACATGTGCAGTTTCCGAGTGTTTGACGTTCAGGAGCAAATGCAAAGGCGTATCCAGGTGACAGGTGTGTCTTCTTCTGAGAATGTGACCTCGACTGACCTTTTGAGGTCAACCGAGGTCATTGACCTCTGATGACCTCGTATGACTTTTTTGGCTTTTGGCTGCTTTAAGGACATTTTTTACGCTAATTTCAAATATTTGAGCCATTTGACATATTTACATGTTTCACTGGGGTCATGCGCTTACAAAGGTCAACCGAGGTCACTGACCTTAGATGACCTGACATGACCTTCTTGAAATTCGTCAGCTTTTAGGTCAACTTTTGATGCTGATTTCAATTTTGACATGTATTTGGCATAATAAGATGTTCCTTTACCGTTTTGGCTCGATCAGTGTTAAATTTTCACACATTTTACGATTTGTGACATTTTTGTCTTTGACATGACCTCAGAGGTCACCTATTGACTCAGGAACTTAAAAACATACGCATACGTCTCTTGTTACAAGCAACACTCTCGTTTTTAAATTCTAAAATCTAGCTCAATTGGGGACGAATCGCCAGGGGGTCGTACCTACCCGGACACGCAGTGAATTTGCCCTACCCGGGCGAGGCTTAAACTCTGGTAGATCTTGGATATAGCATGTGTATATATATCACATGCAATTAACCCAACAATGACCGGGGTCTCATACGATCGCTATTTACCAGGGTGGACACATATTGCCACCTTGTTATCTCAGGAACCTATAATCACAGCGATAGGCGCAAGGTGGCATTACATAGCTCTCAACTACTCAACTTAACTGACTAGACATAATATATGGCTCAACTAGACTCATCTATAGTACAGGTACTTTACATTTTCAAATTGAGGTCACATGTCAGGTCAAGGTCAGGTAAAAAGTTAAAATTGAGTCATTGCACAGTGGTTAATTTTTCGATTTAGCCCGCATAATGTCCGGAAGCATGTTTTTCAGAATCTCAATTTCTTTTACCGATACCAATCGGAAATTGTGTGTATTTAATAAAAAATACAATGTTTAATTGATTCGGAAGCCTTATAACACTGCAAATTGCGGTCAAAGTAGTGTCTTCAGCACAGAGCTAGTGAGCAGGCAGAATGTCGGCTGTAATAAAACATGAAAAATACGGGACAATTGGAACCCATCAGCTCAAATAAGTTTTTTTAACAGCGAGCAGAGACTTCATTGAATCTATTTCAGGGCCAATAACTTCCCGGAATACGAAGGTCCAGTTTTGTCGAGTTCTTATATCACACATCGATTTCGTTATTTTTTTTGCATTTTAAAGTAAAAAATAAACAATGAATACAACGCTTGTGACAGATGAAACCTGTACAGCTGTAAACAGCACCTCGAGTTACTTCGGATGCAATGCATTGCTTTTGCAGCCTTTCGCAGCCTTGCTCGCTATAGACGCCCAAACATGGCAAATTTGGAAAATAGCTGTATACAAGATGGTGCCGTTAGTGCCACAAAAGCAGACATTTACGAACTTTTGCGGTCCGTTCTACATATTTTAAAAAATGACCGTGCGTGCGTGAGTGCGTGCGTGCGTTATCGTCTGAAGCTTTTTGACGAGCCGCTGCGCCGAAACGGTGAGAGCTGCATACGCGAAATTTTCACGCCGCACTGCAAGTCGTCCGCACTTGTCGACTTCAGGGCCGAGTTTCGTCCGGTGCCGCCCATGGTCGCCGTCGGCACGTGCGAACGTGCACCATTGGTTTAATATGGGAAACGACGAAAATCGGAAATCGCGAAAAACAGCCAACGCCGCGCCGTTCCCGGGGCCGTAGCTCGGCCAACCCGAGGGGGTCGCAGCGGCATGCGAGCAGCACCATGTGATAGATAATCGAATGGCCTGGCGTATAGGATGTCGCTCATAGCGGAGCGCGTGCCACGTGCAAATGTGTGGCCACTTAAACCCTCGCACCGACGGGGGGGGCTGATATCCCCCCACAGGTTTTTCCGGACTAGCGGAAAAACGGCGTGGCGTAGCGTCGCTGAATTTGGTATAGCTGTTTGGGCATCAATTATCCACACTTTCTACAAAATTGACTTCCTAACTTTCAAGGTCACGTTGTCAGGTAACATTAAATGACCTGACCTCAAGTCAAGTTTTTGTAAGTTTGACATCTTGCCGAAGCCACAGTGGTGAACCAAACAGTTTGAAACACACAGTGTGTAATGAGACCTTCGTTATCTTCAGTTCGTATATCTTGGATTTTTTTATATCGGTGACCTGCGGTCATGTCAATTTTTGAGACCTCCCATTATAACCTCTTGGATCCCGGGGTCAAAGTAACCAACAGAAAATGACTTAACTTTGAAATTTGGCTCTTTCAGGGTCAAAACGAAAGTCGGTCGGCTCTTTTTAAGTTCAGCACCCATTGTGCATGCCGTTAAATGACCTGTATACTATAGTATACATCAGGTCTTAAAAGTTAATTTTATACACATATTGTTGACAATGTACCAGCATCTTACCTGTCTCTTGCCCATCATCAAATGATAATATCTTTGGTACTGTACTAGGCCTATTACGCTGTGCAAATTTTATCGATACTTCGAGCCAATCAGGCCAACCGAGGGGCCCTCAGGCCCACTCAGGGCCCCCTCACACCGACTGAGGTCCCCTCAGGCATTCTGGGGTCCCCTCAGGCATACCGAGGGCCACTCAGGCATATCGAGGGCCACTTAGGCCAAGCNGAAGGTTTTCTCTATTTCCCAAAAAATCCTTCATATGACGTCATCAGCCCAAATATGAAAACGTATTTTTTATATAAAATTAAGCACTGTTAGTGAGAAACAAATGTCATAATCGTGTTCGGCAGCAATTACTTAATGTTTAGCATCACATACGGCGTACATTTGACAACTTTTGAAAAGGTGGGACAGTCCCTTTAAACCTGAAATAAAACTGAAATTTGAGGACACGCTGGCGATTGCGTTTTTCAATAATTATTTCTAGAGCTATCAAAGTTCGCGTGATTTTGGGAGTTTCTGGAGCAAAGCCCTGAAAGTGAAAAATCTGACCTATGATGACCTCTGGTAACCTCAAAATTGAACTGCTAAAGAAATGGCAGAAATAGTTTCCAAATTATTTTTGACGAGCTTTTGAATGGTGTTGCCCTCCCCCGGCACGGCGAAGGTGGCACCGAGCACCGGCACACACGTCAAATCTCGTCAAATTTCGTCATCTGATGCGTTTCTAATATTTTTTAGCATTTGACAGTTTCGGAAAATATGAAAAAATCAGAAATGTTAAATTTTTCCTCATTAAATTCAAAAATCAGAGATAGTAGTTTGGTAGCCGAGTCTATTGTCAGTCAAATTAAGGTCTCAAAATACCTGTAGTTGGCCGTCGGGCCGAGTTAGTGGTAAATAGGTAATACCGTAATACAACCAAAAGTGACTAGTTAAAATCGGGCAGAATTCGTGAGACAGGATTTCAGGATGAGTACTTGTTGGCAGGCTAAGATCCTGCCCCCCGAACTTGAACATACTTCCTGCGTCCCTGCTTGGGCTCGCATCTGCTTCCTAGATCCTTTGCCCATGAGGAATGGGGTCCCAATCCGATCTAAAGTCAAGGGCTGGTGAGCTGTGGTCAGAATAAAGCGAACTGTCTGCTCTGGAATCACACACAGAAAAGTGAAGGTTGAACACTTTTATCTCGGCGTGCGGAACCGTGCTAGAGACGGACGAATTGGACGCATTGGACACTTGCTGCATTTCTGGCTCAAACCGGGTCGTTTGGGGGATTTGGAGGACAGCGTAACTATTCTTCGCTGAAAAGCACGCTTTTCAAGGCCTCCACTGTTCGATTATGACAATTTGCAGAGTTTGACGCGTAAGCGCTTGAGGATCTGTTACTTTTGCTTAACGTGCATCTTGGTAGGCCTTAGTATTAGTAGTTCCAAGTGCCAAAGCCAAACTTTCTTGGGAGCCCCACAGTCCTTCAAGATGGGGTAGCCTTTGCGGGTGAGTCGCTTGGACCATTTTGATGTTACTGATTTTGTATTCAGATTGTCTCTTTTCTGTATTTGAATTGTTTTCTTGGGAGCAATTTTTTTGTGACATGTGGAGATGGTGGGTCGGACGGCCGGACCTGAGTCTAATCAGCATTTTCATGAGGTCTTGTAATTCTCGCCACAGCACTGGCATGGTGAGGAAATATGTTCCAACTTAAGCCGGCTTACGTTTTTTGACTGTACATTCTGGCTCAGCGTCGCCTATTGCAGTTTCACTCGCTTAAGATCGAAGTGTTCGACCTTCACTTTTCTGGGCGGGATTCCAGGCAGACAGTTCGCGTTATTCTGGCCACAGCTTACCAGCCCCTGACCTTAGGTCGGAGTGGGACCCCATTTCTCACGGGCAAAGGATCTAGGAAGCAGATGCGAGCCCAAGAACGTATATATTTGATGCAATAATCACGTAGGTACGATATAAATACTGGAGCAGGCAGAGGCAAAAACTTATGCCGGACCCTGCAGTTAGTACTATAGAAATTGAAAATAGGTACACCTAGCAAAGGGTCTTACTCCCCCTAATTTTTATCCTGGAGACGCCCATGATAAGGTAAAACTTATAAACAGGATTATATGTGCTCAGTAGCTTATTTATATTGTTTGGTAGCAGCTTGCCTTTGGTTAAGAATTGCTTTTATTTGAACTCCCTTTTTCTTAACCTGGCACCGCATATGGATAAAATATGCTTAATAACTATTTTGGCTGATGTCACAGTAACGCACCATTTCATTTTTTTTTCCAAAACAAAACCACAAAATTGTTTCACTATGCATTTTTCACCCCTCATATTTAGTGACCTGCAAACTCCTATGATTTTTCAATTAACAAAAAACTGCCATCATATGTCAATCTTCAAGTCAATCTCTATTGATCCCCGTTATTTGCGTTAAAATCGGTTTAAAGACCTGACAGCTGTGATGGATAAAAATGCCTATACAATTTTGCGCTTTTGTTCCCTATTACCCCCTATTCAGTATTTTGGAAATTAATTTTTCAGAACTGTAGATCGAATTGAGAGGAATCAAATGCCGTTGGATTTGAAAAAAAAAAATCGGACGAGTAGATCTCGAGATCTCAAGGGGGTCCGTTTTCAACCACTCCTGCCACTAATAGGGGTAGCCAGGAGCCTGCCAATAATAGGGTTAACTGGGGCTGTAGCTCAAGTGGTAGAGCGCTCGCTTAGCATGTGAGAGGTACGGGGATCGATACCCCGCAGCTCCACTAGTTTTGACGTTGCGTACCGTGCTTCACGGTTCTGAGACTGCCCTTCAGCTCCATTACCCTGAAAATTGACGATGATGATCGAGCAGTCTAGTGCAAAATCTGAGCTGAGTAGTTTTAATAATGGCGGACAATGCACATCATGTTATCCCAGACACAGATCACTGTTCCTGTAACATCACAAACATGGTCAAAACCATAAGATAAAAGATAATGCTTAACCGCCTTTGCGGTAAACTTAACGAGTTGAAGGGGAGATTTGCGTAGCACCTTTGTGGAATGCAGTAGGGACAGTGTATGTAGCGACTATGACGTATGCACTTTATCTTTCAGTCGGGGTTACGGAGTAATGATTCATTCTGGTCACCAAAAAGGGCAATGCCTTGACGCAGAGAACCACTACCTGGGGTCAAGAGCAACAGTACGCATAACAGCTTACATTTCTGCCTCTAGATGGCAATAGTTGCAAACGCCTGAAGGTATACTGTACCGCATAGCTTGAAGCTCATTGCGTTCCAAGGAGCTGGCGGCCGGGGAGTACGCGCGCCTTACCCGGCTCTCTCCGGGCGAGCCCACCCGAGAATTACTTCGGAAAACACCGACACCAAGACTCCGCTACCGCGCCCACGAAGCGTGTGAACGCGCGAAGACGACTGCCGGGGGAGCCGACTTGCCACTGCCTCCCCAGTGGACGAGTATGTGCGGACGAGGATGTGCTGATGTGCGGTACAACCGTCGAGAGTTGACGAAATGAGTTTAATGAGGTCAGTCACAACACGCAATACCTAGTGGTGACTAGTGAACCGATATGGTGCTTCCGTAGCTGGTATTTGTGTATTTATCGCCTTGGTATTTGTGATCAGCAGGCGCGATACATGATTGATTTTTACTACATACAGCATCGCAACAAATGTGGAGATGGTCTCGCTCGCGCATGACTTGGGCAGGTGTAGATCTAGCCGTATGTGTGTATGTGTGTGTGTTTTTTTTGTTTTTTTTTTGTTTTTTTGGGGGGGGGCAATCCAATTGCGTATTTCCAAACATTTGTTGAGCTAGCAGGCCGTCAGCAGTCAGCGAGAAAGTTGTTGACAGAGACAGGGGTAGGAAGGGGCGTCGCCGAAGTTTTTTGAGTGAGGTGTCGGCTGAAATGATGAAATCATGTACTTTCACTTTGATGTGTTATGCCTTTGTAACATTTCGAATGTGAATTTTCATAATATAGTAGGTACTTGATATTTAGCGCCCGCCTACTTAGTGCGAGGCGGACGAAGAGCATTGGTACGGTTGGGACTGGTATAGAAGCGCAGATTGATTTGATAGGGGCTAGGTGGAGCCCTGTGCAAAAGGATATATTCATAAACGCCTCAACAAAAATATTATTAAATTCAATCACTCGAGTTTACTAGGATAAGAAACCAAACTGAATATTTATTTAGGACGGTAGAGCCTTACTAATGCCAAGCGTGAGATGTGTACAGAAGAAAACATTAGCTATACAAAAACATATGCATTACAATAATTAGTTATCACCGTTTACAAACAGAACCAAAAGACGATGTCGATGGACCACGAAATGATAGAATAGAAGCTGTGAAGCACAACGAAAGCAGCCGCGTGAACCATGTGAATTAATTAATAAGGTGGGTTGAAAACAAACCGCACATGTATTGATATTGCGAATATCCAGACCCGCGCCAGCCTCATGCATGTAACCCGGCGTCCCGATCCCCAACGTGCGGGACCCATGGTCCCGGAACGTTCGAGCGTGCAGCCCCACCCCTCGGCCGAGTACGGGATCGGACAGGAACCCCGGTCTCGGGAAGTGAAGAAACACTTCGTACGATGGCTCGAAAGCGGCTCCCCGGGAATACCCGATCTTTCGCCGTACGGCGCACAGTTTTGGGAAGTTACCCCGCACTGAATTAATCCCGAAGCCACGAATGGCACCAACTCCATTACAATTTGAAAACGTGATCATCCGCCCACCTCGGATCATCATCCCAACCTGCCTCACCTGGCCCCGCTCCAGTGATCAAAGATCGACATTGGCATTGGTGTTGAAGGCTACGTGAATACTCTTCAGCGCAAACGGACGTAACCAACTTGTCCACCCAATGTCAGCAACTCGCCCAAAAGTTAAGGTTAGACAGATTAAGAGATCCGTGAGTTTCCTGCTATAACATGAATGTACGTATACTCCTTGCCTTATGGACAGTACTGGCTTCGGCCCGTTTTGATCCAATCACGCAAGGCACTGGACTGAACCATGACCAGTTGAAGTACGCAGTTGACAAAATGAGACAACGCCGACGCGGGACCAAGTGTCAACCCCACGCCTCATAGTACAGGGCCCCTTCCCGCCCTAAGACCCGAAACTTCCGCACAAGGACGCCGGCGGCCCAACGCCAAATAGCCGGCCGCGGCAAACCACACGCCTCCTCAGGGACGGCGTCCTCCTAATTGAACCCCGAAAGGCGCCACACCAGATGCTCGGTGGCCAGCAGCCACCATCCGCCTCAGAACACTCGACCGAGTACATCGCGGAGTAAAATACCTTTGAGTCTGGATCAATCGTAGCAATGTTGAAATTCAAAAAGGCCTACCACCATACACATCATAAACAAGTACACCCATGCCACAAAAAACGAATCGAAATAGACTCAGTCACGTAAGAGAAGAGCCCGCCGTGCACGAACACCAACAAGCAGTGCATATCACGAAAATCAACGAAGAGACTGAGCTAATATAATCAGCAGCAGAGATGCACGCGACAAGTGCACACCACATCTAACCGCCGCAGCGTTGGTACACCGCAATAAAAATTGCTGAATCTGAACCAATTGGCCGCTCGCGAGGAAGCCAGCACTAGGAAAGCCCAACACAATCCCGCAAAAAAACAACGAATAGCAAAGCGAACAAATAACAAAAATGTCGAAATACAATAGACAAAAGAACAGGTGACGCGCCGCGGGTTATTAGGCATCTGAAAAACTGAACCGCCAATCTGGCAGATTGAGTCACTACAGGGTATCACAACGCTTGCCTATCGGCAGGAAAAGCCGCATGGTGAAGGTGCTCCGATACTGAATAGGACGGCGGCAATAGAGACAGGCTGTATCAACGAGCGTCAATTAAACGCGATACATTACATAATCATAAGACCCCCGTAACCTAACTAAACATACAATCGACCGATACAATCCCTATAGCTATACTGCCCAATAAATGCTCGACGCGTATAGACAATTCAGCCCCAGGACGTCGCACGACACCACCCGATGTCCAGGGCGATCATAATTGCGTCAAAAGAACCTTTTGGAACCGACCCGGGCGAAAATGCCACATTGGCTCGCCATATGCAAAACGACGATGGTAGATCCGCACCATGAGAAGGAGAGGAGTCTCTCTACAGCCTGATCACGGCCGCGTGCATCCGCTCTCCCTCGTAACTCGCGCACATATTGAAAAACTAATTAACTGCGACTTTCCACGAATTTATCTGCCTCGGACCAGTGCAGGGAGGACTGACAGGTCCTTTAGGTACCCTAAGTGGTGTCAATCGGTAACCAAAATTTTGGTTACCGAAAAAAAATGTGTGACCGATTCGGTAATCGGTCCGGTCCAGGCTTATAAACTTGTTTGGACACTTTTCGGTCAGCTTTAATCTTGTTCTAAAAAGTAAGTATACTATTTCAAAACATCAGTAAATCTTGGGACCATTTTTTGGCCTCAACCAAAAATCGGTCAATATTTGGACAACCAAAATGCCTCTGTTTGGTATCTGGATTGGTTTTGGTCAGGAAATTTGGGAAAATGACATCATTAGTAGGACCACGTCATTTTTGGTTCAAGTCCATACAGCCCTACGAAATCGTCGAGTTGCGTTCCTGCCATAGTTATAAAGCCGGCGATCGTGGGAGGTCGGATCTCTACGGTTTTCCCACGCAACACCCAACTCTGGCGGTTGGGAAAACAATGGAAAATCTCAAGCCGTTTCCCAAGTTGGGGTTTGTTGCGGAATTTCCCAAGCATAGCCCACTGATGAGGATTCAGGACAGGTGGGAAATTCCAAACATACCCAATCTCCACCCAGTCTGATCCGGAAATCCTGAAGCCAAAAATGTTGCCCAACCCGGTTTGGTTAGAAAGGTGGGATTTCCATAGCTCTTCCCAAGCTGTCCCAATCTGTACCCAACAAAATTGCTGGCTGGGCGTGAGTGCAGCCAAGGGGAGATAGTCCTGGCCTAGTCCCTCTATAAACTCTTCGGTCTAGCAAGCTGTGCACCGCTGGAGCAGCTTCCGGGTGCCGGTGTCCGCGTTTTTGCGTTCGCGTCGCCTTTTTTCGGAACCAATTTTTTCATTAATTATTTTGCCCCTTTTCAAAATTTGTATAAGCAATTTAGACTTTTGTGTCATGCTGCAAGCGCCGCAAAATTTTCGTGTTTTGACTGGATAATTGCGTTTTGACTGCTGCAAAGGTAATTTTTACAACTCTTTTTATTTTTACAGACGTCCGACCGTTTTTTTTTTGGGGGGGGGCAAATCGTAGTTTCAGGATCTTTGGGGAAGGCATGGCCCCTTTTGCCCCCTGGATCCACCCCTGGACTTGGGAAAGCATAACCAACAGATCCAGGGTCTGGTGTCAAACAGTTGCTACATAAGCTGTCAGGAAACTGCGCATAGGCTTTTTGGAGTTTGGTCAAAATTAGAGAAGCACAGAGAACAGAAAGCAACTAATATTTACAAACGCCCTCATAACTATAGTTATTTTCTCGAAAGATCTACTTCCCATTGTCCTTGGTGGGCTCGGATACTCAAAGTCATCGGTTCCTATAGGTAAATACATTGACAATGAAACGTATCAGGTGTCAAATAGCGAAGCAATTGATTTAATCAGTGAAGTTGAGCGTTACAATATTAATTGACTACGCCCATAGCTGTTTGAGATGCTTATGCGCAAATTGTAGTGTAGATGGAAACTGCTTTTACAAGGATCTTCATATTCTTTAGTCATGAATTACTTATCTCTTCGGAAATTGAGATAATTTTAGAAATTGGGCCAAATTATGACGCCTTTTTTCCTTTCTGATCCCCCAGATTCAAATCCTCTACAGGTTTAAAAGTCCCAGCCTTAAGACGTCAATGTCCCGTATAAACTGCGCTAGGCTTCGTTTGCGAACAGTATAGGTGGCGGGACTTTACCCTGGAAGCGCTCGGAGGCGGGGAGGGGATTTCCCCTTTTTCAAGCCTTAATCAGAAAACGCAGAGATGTCGACTTGAAACTTGCATCAATTTGAAATAATGAAGAGACAATGCACGTTTTGGCAAAACAATGGGTCTCGACCAGGTCAGGTCAGGTCAAATGACCTGATCACCAAACAACTTCTAGGTAGCACCACCGGCATCGAGCGACATGTAACTCATCGCACGTCATGAGATCATTAGGAGCTACAATACCTCGGATTTTCTGTATTGGTAACCTATGGTAAGTTATGATCGTGATCGATTCAATGAAACCATATGGAGAACAAATTAAACGCATATTTATCAGTTGTAAAGGGATAAATATGGTTTATAAATCATGTTTGATCTAGCCACTAGTTTTAACCAGAGACTTGACCTGACCGGGCCTCATATCACACCTTTGCTATTACCAGTCCCCTGCCTCGATCGGGCCTGACCAAACCGGGCTCTTACCAGGAACTGGCCCGTATCAAGGAGTTACAAGGAGTGTTACAAGGAGTGACTGTTGTGACCTGGCCCTGGTCCTAAACGGGTCCCATATCATACAGTTTCCAGCACCGGGCCCCTGCCTTGATCGGGCCTGACCAAGACCGGGCTCCTTCCAGAAACGTGCCTGTATCAAAAATACGTAAGAACCGGGCCCTGTCGTGACCGGGCCCTTGTTCTGACCAGGCCCCCATATCACGCCTCTGTCAGAACTGGGTCCCTGCCTCGATCGGGCCTCTACCAGGAACGGTCCCCTATCAGGAAGGTGCCCATATACAAAATTTGCAAGGAGCGGACCCTGTTGTGTACGGGCCCTCGTCCTGACCGGGCGCCTGCACCGGGCCCCTGACTCGATCAGACTGACCAGGACCGGGCCTCTACCAGACAGGGGCCCGTATCAATAGTATGCAAGGACCGGACCCTGTTGTGACCGAGCCCTCGTCCTGACCGGGTCCCATGCCACACCTCTGCCAGCACCGGGGCCCTGTCCTGATTGGGCCCCTACCAGTAACGGGACCCTATTAGGTATTTGCAAGGAACGGGACTCTGTTGTGACCTGATCCTGGTCCTGACCGGGTCTCATACCACGCAGTTGCCAGCACCGGGCCCCTGCCGCNTAAACATAACATAAACATCACGCACGGTGACCTCGACAAGAGCAAAATAACCAAAGGTATCCATAGTTGGGCACATTTGCACAAATGCATGAACTAACGAAAAAAAAACTGAAGCCATTCAAGCCGCGCCGACATCCGATGACGTCATCAGCACAGAAGCTGAAGAGAATGACTTTCGACCTTTAGCACAAAAATGAGACTGTCTAGTACTAGTGATGCTTTTTGTCTAGTGGTACATCTTTCTATCAACACACTGCACCCGTCGAACCCCTAGAAAAACAGTAGTTGAGCGCACCTTAGCCTATGTGGCCCCACCATGCCTGCAAGACGGTGAAGCGTTCACTGAAAATTGCGGTCTGGTCTATGAAAAGCTGCCATTTGCCCTCAGGGTTATACGACGATACCACAGCTGGACCGTAACGGGGGATTATAATGCAGATAATGTGCTGAAGAGGCAGTGTTGTCAGCGATAGAATAAAAACAAAATAAATGGCCTTTATCCACGTTAACAAGTTTGGAAGGGATGTCGGAGGCAATTTCTAGCAGGACAAGGCTACGGCTTAAAAAGCGGCTAGGATTCGGGAGCGATGTTGTATAGCCTCCAACTGGCTTACAGGAGAAAGGACATACAGTCGGCAACAGCTCGATCAATCGCAACTTAAAAATAATATAAACACAGTCACGCACGTGGCTCACAAGATGGAGCAAAAATTAACTAAAGTAGCCATAGTTGGGCACTAAAAGAAAATGCATAGTAAGACATAGAGCGACCACTTAAACAATAGCGACCGGGATGTCTGAACCCCGGAGGATTGTGCTAAAATAATAGAAGGATACAGTATGATAGAAGTATTAGGTAATCATTGTTTGTTTTAAAGTTATAACAATTTGAACAAGGGCTAAATCGACTTTCGAGACACCCTGTACCCTTTGATTGGCCAGAATGACTCCCTTGTCCATTAACGGTCCTCAGTTCTCGATGAATGCTATGCGTACAACATAACTTTAGGCGCTACCACAGTGCCATCTAGGGAACAGGAACACAAGTATATGTTGTTGGGTTGCACTTAGGCTGGAAACTTCAAGTTGTTTGTGGATCTCGCTGATATAACCTCCGGGCCAATTGGGTCAATTTCATATTTTTTCAGTCGTCTCTGTGCGAAAAATCTGCAATGCAGCAGTGCGTAAAAAGCAGGTTCACAACATTATAACCGGTACTTATCGGGCTCACCTACTAGCAACCAGAGATATAGCTAATAACATTACGCTCGTCCGCGGTTTTGTCCTAAAAAATGACCCACAGAGACCGACGGTGAGCTGTGAATAACGTCGGAAGCGTGTGGTTCTGTTCCCTGCAGCCCCGACACCTGCGAGGGCGCCATATAACCTAGCGGATATGGCGCACCTAAGTAAGCCATGTTAATTTTATTCAGTATCATCATCATCGCCCCTGCCACCGCCCCCGTCTCCCCTCTGTCTCCGCCCTCGCCCAAACTCTGTCCCCGACACCGCCCTCACTCCTGTCCCCGCCCCCACCCCCTTCCCCTCCCCTGCCCCGCCCCCACCCTGCCCCCGCCCCTGCCCCGCCCCTGCCCTCCCCCGCCCCGCCCCCGCCCCGCCCCCGCCCCGCCCCCCACCCCGCCGCCGCCGCCGCCGCCGCCGCTGCCGTCATTCACTCGAGTTATCAGTGTCTATTGATACAGGTATGACATCAGTGCGTTTGAACGCCACTGCGAGCTGATAGCAACACTGGCCACATGGTCAGGAGCTCAGGAAAGCCAACATGTGTGTGTGGGGGTGCTTTTTGTTGAGCATTGTGCAATACCCTTGCGGAAGTTTTATATTTTAGGGGGAATTGGGATAGCAGGCATACCACAATATATCATTGATTTTAGGATAAACGCTAATCCTACATTGGTGAATAGCTTCATGGGCAGGCTAGTAATTCGAGTTTATATTATTGTGATGATTTCTGACTTCTTACGAATATAAGATCAAATTAAATAACCACAACGTAAAGACGTATATAGTTAATGCAATGACTTAATACAATTTTTCGAGTAATACATAATTATTGTATTTAACATATAATGTGTAAATAATGATGTAATTTTCGTTGCAATATAAAATAAAAAAAGTGCATCGGCAGTTTTGTTTTTTTCAACATATGTAGCATTACGGAACAAATATCTTACTAAACACGCGCACTGGAGAGGGAGCTCTTACGCACACTGGAGAGGGTATTCCTCCGTACGCACACTGGAAGTGGGTATGCCTTCCTACGCAACACTGGAGGGGTATGCTTCCTACGCACACTGCGAGGAGGGGTATTGCCTCCTACGCACACTGGAGAGGGGTATTTGCCTCCCTACGCACACTGGAGAGGGTATTGCCTCTTACGCACACTGGAGGAGGGGTTATGCCTGCTTACGCACACTGGAGATGGGTATGCCTCCTACGCACACTGGAGGAGTATGCCTCCTACGCACACTGGAGAGGGGTATGCCTCCTACGCACACTGGAGAGGGGTATGCTTCCTACGCACACTGGAGAGGGGTATGCCTCCTACGCACCCTGGAGAGGGGTATGCATCTTACGCACACTGGAGAGGGTATTTCCTCTTACGCACACTGGAGAGGGGTATGCCACTAATGCACATTGGAGGCGAAGGGACACTTTACTGCCCCGCTGAGATCTAGGCAAGTAAGAAAGCTAGAACCATCAAACTTGCATGATTAGTATGTGCTATAATGATACATATATTTTTTTTTCCTTAATTTTGTTGACCTTTTAATAATTTCTTAATGGTAAAATGAGGTCACGAAGTTCACATTTTTTCCAATGTCAAATTTTTATTTTGACATCTGACCTTGCAGGTCACCAGCAATGTGCCTTATGTTTTTGTGCAGGGATAAATATGACTTATGTTACTTAAGGCGTTTTAATCGTTTCTGATATGACTGGTTGGTTTCGAGAAATCCCTTCGCGATCTCGATTCTAACCGCCGATCATGGAAAACCTATTTCAATATATCGCAAACATGTTGTCACCCGATTTTCATTTTTGTAAGTTCAAACGATCCCTATTTAGTTGCCGTAAATGTCGCACAACAATCGATTGCCTTGCTCGCTTTAATTTTTGAGTTTTTACGGAAGAAACATGTGTGGCGCACACAAGTAACTCCTTCCCCTCCAGTGCGCGTGTAAGATTCATAACGGACCTTTTAATTAGAAAGACCCTCTGGCTTGCAAAACATCCCGAATCCAACCAACATCATTGTTTGTAGACCTTATTTCAGATCTTCTTACGTGTAACTGTACAGTTTTGGCTCTTATCTTATGCAGTGGGTTTCCGTGACGGAACTGAACTGCGCCACACTAGCTGGGCTGTTTACGGTTTGTGACTGTATCCGGTAACGGTATCATTTAAACAAGTTAAACCGCGCTCCAACAGAGGGAGGGGAGCTAACCACCCCGCCTGGCTATTTTCAATAACTATACATAGTTACAAGATAAAGACTTTAGCCGAGCCGTTACCTATGAAGCTAATAGCGCGCTGAGAGGCGTCCGCCACCTTCCTAAGTGATGACAGCCAACGTCTGCTCTGCAGTGTGTTAACATGTAGCGGCAAAGGATACTTATGGTTTTGTCTACGAGGGTCTGGTGGGATCTGGGAAGACAAACCCCCCCCCCTCCTGATAGGGTCGCAAAGCTTCATGAGCGGATGTAAGGCTTGATCGTTCTAAACTTTGCCTCTGCGAATCTGAATTGCGTAAAGTTAGTCAGGTATGAATAAGTTTTTCCACTTGTTTAGCTTTTCCGGCTGGCGGTCCATTGTTTTACAAAAGCGATTTGGCACTTTTGGTACAGAGTACCTCTCCTGCTTACACGTAGTTCATTCGTGCTCACCACAGTTACGTCAGAAAGGTCACTCGTAAGTTCTCGTCATATCGTCAGGATGTTATGGAAATAATTTCGTCCTGATTAATGACCACGGCATTTATAGACCCTGATAGGGCCATCCCAGCTTCAATAATCCATGCAGAGCATATTGTGCTAAACATGACATAATTGTACCGGCTTAGCTGTATCAGTCGTTCTGATTGGCGGCAGTAGAGACAGACGCCAGACAGAGGCCCATAGCGGTGGTGTGAGGAGCGCTGCTCTTGACCTGTGCACCATGGTCACGTCACGCTCACGTGAGGGAGCTCTGCTATCTGCTCTGTGACGGAACTGGCTACATTCTGTTCATGCACCCTGTCCATTATGTGACTGATGCTTTATCGAAAGCAGCACGTGCAAAATGTATGACAANTCTTTTCCAATAACGGCCAAACGATAATTGGCTTCTCAGTTCCATAACCACCGATTAGCCAAAGGTACCTCTTTCCCTTTAAGCTCCGAGCGCTTGCTGCATCCTGGGTGATTAATCCCGGCTTCTTCAGTCTCGTGATCGTCACCCGCCGTGTGTGACCGTCCAGTGGCTTCACATAGGCCCTATGTGACGTCACCGTGGCGTCACATATGGCTTCCTGTGTGATCGTAACAGTGCCTGTCACACAGCTCACTTCTGCTGAACGTCACGTCGGCGTCACAGTAGGCTTCTGAGTACACAGGCGAACTCTTCCCGACTCGCCAGATCCCCTTGCACCTGCCAATGTGAGTGATTGTGTCCAATGGCAGACAGCTGGGTCGAGGCGCGGGTTGAGCGGCTGAAAAGAGAGGCACAGCCTCCAGGTCTGAGACGGCAGGCGGGTCCATACGGGTGCAACTAAACGGTCTGTATGGACAATGGAAAAGGACACTGCTTACGCAGATGAGTTCATACACCCAACTTGACTGCGCTGGATACGCGTTCATATAAGCCGGCCTTTGCCGGTAGGTACACTACGTCCGTTCAAACTAGCAGCATTCAGGATATCAACCGCAGTGTGATATTTCGGACGGTAGACTCGATCTGCCAACAATGCTGGCCTGAACCATTCTGGATGCGCTGCACATTACGAAATATGCATCTTATTCAGGTGGTATTTTCGTTGTTTACAAGTTACAGCCCACTTTGTAACATTTTGGTCGCAAGGGAAATCAGCGGCAATGGTGCTTCTCGTATTTGCCCCAACTTTTGCATACAGAACTTCCGATCTGAGCTCGCGGAACTGAATACATCGAAAATATTTCTTTCTATAGGGGTTCGGTAGTTTGCTTATTTTTTTTCTTTATCGTTGCATAGAGCTTCTTTTGTCCCTTATTATACGGTTGTTATATTAACTTCTTTGTTTTTTGACGCATTTTTTATTTAATTTTTCTTATAGTTTTTTTTTTTTAATTTTCTTTATTTTTCTTTTTTTTATTTTTTGTCTTTTTCCTGTTTAATTTTATTTTTTTTATTTTTTTTATTTTTTAGTTTTTTTAATTTTTTACGTCTTTTAAATCTAATTCTTTTTATTTCATTTTTATCCTTCTCTATAACGTCTTTTCTCTTCTTTATTTATATCATTTCAGCTTTATTTGTGTATTTTGTTTTATTTTTTTTTTGCTTATTGTCATTTTGTTTTTATTCTTTAATTTTTTATTTTTTAATTTTTTTTTCTTTTTTTCTTCTTACATTTTGTTATTTCCTTATCTTTTTTTTTTTTTTCTTTTTTTTTTTTCCTCTTTAATTTTTTGCACTTTTTTCCCTTTATAGTTATCTCTTCTTTCTTTTCTCCCTTTATATTTTCTATTTCGTGACTTTTTTTAGGTGTTTCTTTTTTTTTCTTGTCCCTATTTTTATTTTTATTCTCTTTTTCTTTTATTCTTTTATTTTCTTTTTCTCTTTCCTGTTTCTCTTATCTATTTTGAGTCTATGATTTTTTTTTTTCTCGGTTTCTTTGTTTTTAGTTTTTTTTTATTGTATTTTTCATTTTTATTTGTGTTTTATATTTAATTTTCTATTATTTCTTTATTTTACAAGTCTTTCTGGATTTTTATTTATTTTTTCGTCGTTTATGAGTTATCAGGCCATGTGTAACATCGCCTGGTGTGATATTCTGGGGTGACTCGATTGTGCCACAAAAATTGGCATACTGCAACATGCCTGTATGCGGCACGATTACGAAAATATTCTCCTATTACGTAGCCGTGGTGGGCATTTTTCGGTTCACTCTTTACGAGTTACGGCTATTGTAACATCGCTCATTGTGAGTTATCCCGGGGTATCCCTACTTTGCCCAAATTGTTGCACTACAGAACTTCATATGATGCGTGATAACGGAAATTATTCCTCTTAGCGGTGGTTCTTTTCGGTCGTTTATGAGTTTACATGGCATTGTAACATCGCCTGTGTGATTATTCGGGTGTCTGGGATTTTACAAAAAAAATTGTATTGCAGGGCCTTCCTCGATGCATGCATTACCAAAATATGTCCTCTATAGGGGTGTCATTTTGCGTTGTTTACGAGTTAAAGCCCATCCTTGTAAACATTCGGTCTAGTAGTGGTACTTTCCGGGGCATCAAGGAGGCCTCCTGTATGCACAATTGGGACAATCGAGACGTGAAATGATCCTCCGATGTCCCAACCAATCCCAACACGAGACTAATCCCAAGCAACACAAATGTTTACCAACATCGGCTACCTAGACTTGTAAAATGCGAAAAAATTACCACCCATATAAGGAGTGAGTGTGTGTTCTGTAATCGAGCGATCCAGGAGTAAGTATGCGCATTTCTTTGGGCAAGTTCGAGGAGAACCCCGACCAATCATTTACACCTGACTAGGTGTTACACATGATCATGTCTACCTCGTAAGCAAAGGAAAATACACACACTATAGAGGCATATTTTCGTTAATCAGCGTTATTGAGGTGGATCCTGCATACAATTTTTGGAGCAAATCAAGGACCTCCAGAATTATCACATTGACGATGTTACACATGCAAATGTAAACTCTTTAAAATACACTCTATAGAGGATATGTCGTAATCAGTGCATCGACACGAGAAACCTGCATACAAAATTTCTGGGCAATCGCCAGACACCCTGAGATAATTACAACTGGCGGATGTTACAATGTCTGGTAAACTATTAAACGACGAAAAATACCACCCTATAGAGAAATATTTCGTTATCAGCGCAGTATCGGAAGTTCGGTATATGCAAAATTTTGGGCGAATATCGGAACCCCAAAAATATCACAATGTCAGGCGTATGTTTACAATTGGCGGCGTAACTCGTAAATAAAGCGAAGTAAATACCACCCTATAGACGGCTATTTTCCGTGATGAGCACCAAGACGTTAAAGTATGCCTTTTGTTAATTATGATACCCTTTGATTTCCCAAAAAAAATGCTCTACCCAATGCTGCTATAACTCGGTACCGACGATAAACTATCACCCGATATTAGAGGCATATTTTTCCGTAATCAGCTGCAACAAGAGGGTTCTGTAGGCAAAGTTTTGGCAGAATTCGATGACACCCCGTTGATTCCCCCCATCTAAATTGTTACAATGGCTGTAAAACTCTGTAACAACACAAAATACCCACCCTTATAGAGCGGCATTAGTTTTCGTATTCATGCGCATGCCGAATGTGGTCAGTATGCCAGAATTGTTGGCAAATTGAGATACCCCGAAATAGTCACATGGCCAACATACGAAAGTGATATCTGATGCTTGCTAGGTCATATCGAGCACGGATGCCCGCTAGTCAGGATCCGGCTACCTAAGCACACGCGCGGGCTACTTACGCGACTCAGCGTCACCGTCAAGTTTTGAATTCATCAGCTCTTGTGGGTCTAGGTTACAAGTGCACTGAGTATCCGTCTGGTCGCGTCGATCTTTTCTCATTGACCGACCGTTTAGTTGCTACCCCTCCATAACTAGCCCCGGAGGAGTACATTCCAGTAGATTTGTTGAGCGCCGCCAGGATCGAGGGCTCTGTCTAATCGGTCTTAGATGATCTCGTAAGACGAAGGAGGACATCTCGGGGCGCGATGTTAGAGGTCGTCGGTGGCGCTGCACCGTCCAGCAGGAAACATCCTCAGTCTAAGCGGGATCCCACACTGTGAATAGGCCAATCCACATGTGGCAAAACTGCACGCTCGCTGATTCCGAACGTGGACGATCACTGTCTCGCGCGCCGGGTTAGTCTGCTGACGCCGCGCCCAGCCGACCGCTCGCGCTATACGCCTCTGGCCGCGCCGGCTATCGCCACCGGACTGGTGACCTGTCGATTGGGCTTCGTCGACCGCCCGCGAAATCACGGCTGGTGGCAGCGCTCCGAGAGCGCCAGCGACGGCAGACAAATCTCGTGCAAGCGCCGGCGATATCCCGCACGATTAAATCTACATGGATCTGTGCATGCTCTACAACCCGCGCCTCTGGCACAGACAGCCTAAGCCATGCAGCCGGAATCCTCGGCGGTGCATGGCAGCGCCACGATGATACGTACGCCACTCGGTAGTATCGTCTCGTTCAGCATCACGATCGACAGCCGTGACTCCGTTCTGGGGCTAGTGATGCCCCTTGCGCACGTCCGCCGGTTGGCGGTCGCGTGCGCTCGCGTGCGGTGGTGGCCGTGCGTGACGTGACGTGCGTGCGTGGCGTGCTGTGTCTGTGTAAGGCCGCGCTGTGCGTTGGCGTGCATGCTGTGCATGGGCGTGCATTTTGGAGCGTGCGCGTTGCTGTTGCGTGCGTGCCAGAGCGACGTTGCGTGGTGCAGTGACCCATGTGTGCGTGACGTGTGTGTGCGTGCGTGCGCTGTGTGGCGGTGCCGCTTGTGCGCTGGCGTGTGACGGTGGTGCGTTGCCGGCGTGTCGTCGCTGGTCGCGTGCATTTCGTTGCGGTGGTGGTCGCGTGCTTACGTACCACTGCGTGTGTGTGTGTGGATGTGCTGCTGGTCGGTGACGTGCGTTGCGTGTGTATGTGTGTGCGTGCGTGCGTGTGTGTGTGTGTGTGTGCGTGCGTGCGTACGTGCGTTCGTGCGTGCGTGCGTGCCGCGGCCGGCGGTCTGCGTCTGATCGACCCACATTCCCCCGCAGCCAGCAGCCCTGGTACAGACGCCGCTCAAATAAAAAACAGCACCGAAACCCGGCAAGGCGTCGACGCGCATGAAGCCGACAGTAATTTCGTAGCCTGTTATTAGGAGCGCAAGTCGCTACGCGCGCCTCAGTGACAGGATCAGCTCGACAAACACATAAACTGGTAATATACCTACTGGTAGTGGTAATCAATGCTGTATTTGAAAGCCGAGTCGACGCAAGAGAAAAATATGACCGATTTAGTACTTCCGTATTGTGAGGTGAGTCATTGATTCGCCATCAGTGTGTGCAATGTGTAGCCTATAATGACGTTGTTGTCCTCCATTCGGAAAACATTCGGTGGGCGGCATGTGACCTTTGTTGTCGGCCCGCCCTTAAACCCCAGTCATCATCATCATCATCATCATCATCATCATCATCATCATCATCATCATCATCGGAAAACAAAAACAATATTAATTATTTTCAAGCTACTGGCAAGCTGTTTATTGGCACCATTATAAGAGTTAGAGCACCACCCCGACGTTCAAGTAATTATAATCCAAACTTATGACGTTCTAGAGCTACTCGTTCTGGTCAAAGAGTAAACCGTGCCCATGTGGACGCTGCACATATTCTGAGAGCTAGTAGAGCTCAAGTGAAAACTTTCCGTGCACTGTATATTCAAACTCCCTCGCGGTGACGACGTGGAACCTACCTATGACGTTCAGATAGAAAATGTATTTTGTTCAGATAGAAAATGTACTTGTGCGTGTGCAAACTGTCGGTTGGGACGGGAAGCCTCCCTCTGGAACAGATATCCTACCTCTGACGTTCAGGAAGAAGCTGTAAGAAGAGACGTTGGTGCCCAGATGGTTGGTCGTACAGCGGTACCAGCCGGCGTCCTCCATGGTGATAGGGTTGAAGAGGATGGTGCCGTTGCTGACCGGCACTCGAGGCTCCGCGTCGTCTGTGGACATAGCCAAAGGAGTGGTTAGATTGCATCAGGCTACCGACAGCCTCACCCCACACCCCGCGGTCTGGTAACGCCAGCTGACACGGTGACGTAAAAACACGGCTGTTTTGCCATGTCAACCATCGTATTGTACCACCTCACTAACAGTTCAAAGCAAAACGCTGCTAGTCAGAACCAGCAAAATACGATGATAAGTGGAATGTCCGCAAACCCGGATACACAATCGTGAACCAGCGGAATAAATCGCTGTTGATTTGAATCGGTTACAGACCCGCCCGTTATGCCTCAGCGCACCGCTCGGTGCTCGTCGCATATGGTCTAACTGCACCGGTAGAGACACGCCTTTAACCCAACTAGGCCAGGAGCAAACCCATGCTGACCCCATTGACGCCGCGCTGGGTGGAACGCACATTGACCCGGTGGTACCGAGCGGAACTCAACTGATTAAATTAAGCCAATTGAGGTTGCACGATACCTATCGCCACCTTTGAGAATGACGAACGAAACTCACCTTTACGTAAGGGACTGTCCCACCTTAACAATTATATTTGAGTTGAGAATAGCCATTGTTCCGTGCTTGGCATTGAAAATTAATGTAATGGTATAACAACCACGAGGTCGAATCACAAGAAAAAATTTGTAGTTTGGTTTTGACATCTCCAAACTCAATGAACCCTATACGTGTATTAGCGTTAGGGTTCTTATATCGATGTCGTCATCTCTTCTTTACCCAATGTTTGTGGAGTCGATTGTTTTACATTTGGGCTTACAATAACCCATACACTAGCTCATACATATAGCAGCGTGAAAGTTTCTCTATTCCCCAAAAAAATCCTTCAATATGACGTCATCAGCCCCAAATATTAAAACGTAATTTTTATTAAATTAAGCACTGTTAGGAGAAACAGAAGTGTCATAATCGTGTTCGGTAGCAATTACTTAATATTTAGCACCACATGCGGCGTACATTTGGTAACTTTTGAAAAGGTGGGACAGTCCTTAAGCCAATTAGACGGACAAATTTCACCCATAGCTCATTACGGACGGACGAAACCCATCTATAGCTGACTGCGGCTGGGTGGATCTCACCTTTACGCTTTATCCCACCGAGGGCGGGTGAATCTCACCTTCAGCCCACTGTGGCTGGAAGGAACCCACTTTTAGCAGACATATCTCACCTTTAGCCTACTGCGGCTGGAAGAAACCCACTTTTAGCCGACATATCTCACCTTTAGCCTACTGCGGCTGGAAGGAACCCACTTTTAGCTGACATATATCACCTTTAGCCTACTGCGGCTGGAAGGAACCCACTTTTAGCAGACATATCTCACCTTTAGCCTACTGCGGCTGGAAGGAACCCCCTTTTAGACCGACATAATATCACTTCAGCCCACTGTGGGCTGGAAGGAACCCACTTTTAGCAGACATACTCAACCTTTAAGCCTACTGCGGTCTGGACGGAACCCACAACTTTAGCCGGAACATATCTCACCTTAAGCCTACTGCGGCTGGAAGGAAACCCACTTTTAGCCGACATCTCACCTTCAGCCTACTGCGGCTGGAAGGAACCCACTTTTACCTTAAGCCTACTGCGGCTGGAAGGAACCCACTTTTAGCCGACATATCTCACCTTTAGCCCACTGTGGCTGGACGGGTGGGTTGGACTCTGCCAGGCAGGTAAGGTTCACCCTCATTCCTCGCAGGATGGGGTTGCCGAACGCAGGCGTCCGGATCACAGTGAAATTCGGTGGGTCTGAAACGAATCGGAAACATGCCAGGCTTAGCAGACTGTCACCGGCAGCGGTGACGCTCGAGATGCGTTGTAGTCGTTCAAATTCGAACGCTTGAACTTGAACGACACGTTCGAATGTTTAAGATACAGAGGGGCAGACATAAAAAGCCGGTATTAAATATACGTGTTGCGTTGAAGCATTGGGGAATTGAACATAAGAAAATATGACCACTTGGTCGGGGAGAAACATATTCAAGCGTAGTGCTAAATAACGCATTTTTGCTAACAAAGCGTAATAAACGCGTCTCTCTTTAATTAATATTCCGCGTAGGATCATGGAAAACAGCTGACTTGCCCGGCAGAACCTTTAATCGGCATTAGGCGTCCGTTTCAGCTGAGACCATGCCGGCGGGCGACTGGTAAGACTCCGACTCTCTACGAAATGTGATTGGCCAGTCACGTATGTCAGACAGACCACTCCAAACAGTCGGCTGATCACTGAGCTGCCGAGCTGATCACCGAACACTCGGGATCACCGAGCTGCTGTACCCTCCTCAATCAGACTAATGGAGCAAAAGCCGTGTCAGTGCCGGCAGTATCGGTACTCTGCGCTGCTCAGAATGCCAAACCAGAACGCCCCCGATCCAACTACCAAGATAAGCGAATCCGGGCAAAGCCTCCAGAGGCCCGACTTTGATATTTTCAATAAACATGATCACAGGCTCCGCCAACTTCTGAAATCCGATTGGTTCGACTCCGTAGATATAGTGCATTCCGTGAGCAGATAAGAGGCTCTTCAGAACGTTCCCAGCGCCCGGGGCGTACTTGTTTCAGATTTAAGCCTTAACAACGATTACGTGTAAGTGCATTGCGCTTATGATCAATGCAATCGATGCTTATGAAGTGGCTGAGGTTTATTGCTATTGCTGCCGGTTGGTTTCCGCGGTATAAACCTGCATGTTCCCACGTAACCCAGGTACTTTGCTGATTATTGTGCCATATTCCGCCGATTACAAGTGGGTTTCGGCGCCTTGTTGCGGTAGCCTCTATATGTTGAGATTGCCCTGGTTAACGAGAACTGGCCACTCCGGCTAAGGCGTCATTAAACTAGCGTGGCATCAGCTCGAGGAACTTAACATAATGTAATTAAAGGGAATGTTTCACATTAACATAAGATTTGAGTTGAGATGGCCAAGTTGTTTGGATCTTTTCCATTGAAAATTAAGTATTTGTAAGAAGTTAAAACACCACAGAGGTCCTGAATCGAGAGGTAGAACTTTGAGTATCTTGGTTTTTGACCATCTGCAAAAAATAAGGCCGCTAGTCGTCTGACTGTAGGGTAAGCCTCTTAAGCGAGCCGATATGTCGTCAGAATGCGCCTCTTTTACTGCATCAATATGTGTTGAGGAGACTGAAGGTGAGACGCCTTGGTTGTTTGGACAGTGCTGGCGTAGTAAATTAGCCATAACACTAGTCCATTAGGGTGTGTCATCAGCTAAACAAAACGCAGGATGGACACAAAGATATATCCTTGGCGGCTGAGCCAAGAAAGTACAGATCGGGCCATTACAGACAGATTTCCTCCCAGAAACTTGAATTCGTGGGAGGGCGCGAGCCGAGTTGAAATGTCGCAACGAAACCGATTTCCCGGCGTTGGCCGCAGGGTTCTCCGATAGTGAGCGCCCGCCTAGAGCCGCGGCGAGGTAACACCAAGCCCTTGGCGGGCAGCGATGCAAAAGTGGAGAGACGGTTCGCTGCCGTATGAAAACGATTTGTCTTCGCCGAACTCGGTATGAACACACTGAATTGATCGTTGCAAAATGGGGTATGGGTTATTTTTATTGAGGACTGCGATCATCGCTAACAGTAGCTCTTCAGCCAACATGACATGACCTAGTGATTGTCTTATGGCCGCAAAAAAACTTATGTGTTGTTGAGTGATAGGTAGAGCGTCAGCATGTAGCGAGTGAACGTTAGAGTTTAGATAGGTTATGATTGGGGGTAATTTTCGAGAGCTGGGGTGGAGGTCGGTGAATTCACTTTATCTGTCTAAGCAGCACCGAGGCGACGGTGGCTGCAAAGACGAAAACACGGATGTCCGATGCGGCGCATATGACTCACAATATATTCACTATAGGTGTTGGGACAACACTTATATCAACTGTTCCGCAGGTGTGTGCGCTGGTCACCAAGATCCCCATTTATTTACATGTATTTGAAAACTACGGACCGTACAAATACACATAAACATTATACAATTGCCCGAGTCCTTAAACCCCGCAACTGCAGGGGGGGTTGATTTCCCCCGCCCCCCCCCCCCTCAGGTTTTTTCCCAAGAAGTAGCGGAAAAACGGCGGCGGCGCGCAGAGCGCCGCCAATGTTCGTCACACCCTGTTTGGCCGCATCCAAATTGACCGCACACTTTTGGGAAGAGAGTGTTGTTTGACCTTCAGGTTTCATCGTCAGGTCAGGTCATGGAGTCCAGCATGTCCAAGGGATGTGAAAACCTCAACCTTCAAAATGTTTGTTGTTTTCGTGCCAAAGCCAGCAGGATCTTTTGTTTCGGAAAGTTGTTTGAAACTCGCGAGGATTTCATAAAGAATATCAGAGTCCGACGAAGTGTCGTAATATCTCGGATTTTTCGTATCGGTGGGACAAAGGTCGAGGTTGCAAATTTCCCCTGACCTCGGCCCATTAAAGTGGAATGGGGAACAAATGCTTCGCCTTATTCAGGTAAATCCATCTCATTGGAGCCCAAGGTCCTTCCATTCGTTAGTCTGGAATCCAATGGCTAGATCGTAGACGATTCATTCTGAAATAGGCATCAAGAGTTGGCGAATGTGTTGCCCAGGGGGATATGTCTACCACGAGGGCTCATCTGAGGTACATTCTAGCGTTCATCCAGACCATGCAAGTGTGCTGAGAATGAAGCATAGTTGATATAAAAGTGAGGAGTGTAGCAGACCGGGGATGCTGATGGTAGTGTCATTGAGCCAACAGCGGAGGGAATGCTGATGATCGGCCGCTCGTCACTCGTCCATGTGAGACGCAGCCGTTGATGTCCAGGACCTCACTTGAGTTGGGCTGGTCATGACGCGATCGAGGGAGCACGCTCGTATTCGATGTGGCGCGTGGAGTCACCGATGAGAGGGCGCGATGACGCGCGTGTCGGCACCTGGACGGTCACGAGAGTTTGAGAGTGTGAACCTGTCCGCGTGTCACCGAGAGTGGTGTGACAGAGTCGCGTTGGATTCAATAGGCGCATCAAAGTGGGAGGAGAGCAAGCGGAATGCCGCGGTCATAAGGAGAGTGGATTTCCACTGAACTTACGTCTAGGTATGAGACACGGGTGCGATAGGGATTGTTGAGGCGCACGGAAAAACTCGGCTGTGTGTGTGGGAGCATAGAAACAGTATATGTTGCGGCATGTATGTGACGAGTCTTAGTGCATCAGGGATACATACTCTGGAGCCTGAAGCTATGATGATGGGCTGGAAGAAGTCAATGTGTTGTCTTAGGACATCATTGCGCATTCCCGTACTAGCAATTTCAATAGCTATCAAGATGTGCCCCGCGTCGGTGTCTATTGTGTGTTGCCCTAGCGGTATCACCTAGTTGTTCCGAGATCAAATCCGGGGGCTTTCCTGGACAAAGAACGTCCGAAAGAGGTAGCCTGAAGAGCTAAAAGGACAAATTCGTCGACCTTATGGGCTGCAACCACGGAATGGGGGACCTCCAAATTGTGACCTGATCCAAGAGAAAGACTGAGAATACTTTCCCATAGAGCTTGCCTAGAGCTACCTAATGGCCAGTGTTTCCGGCTTGTCGGGCTACGAGTGACGGTTTGCGTAGTTTTGCTTGAGAGATCTTTCAACAGGGGGGGCGGAAAATCAAACTCGCCCCGTCGCAGTTCGTGGTGTCCGGCCGGCGCGAAACCCCCTGCAGTGCGCCGGGTATAAGTAACGGCAATACATATCAGCAAATAGCGTAAGAATGAACTAACGTGCAAATACTACATTACATGGCAAAACGTATGAAAATAAGTAAATGCTTAATAATGAATGCATGAACAATCAAATGATTCATGAAGAAGTTTCAACATTCCTTGCTATGAATTATAATACAATGTGTTTTGTCCATATTTTACCCTGCAAGTCAGTGGTTCAATTTGCCGCCGGGCCTAACGCGGTCCGGGAACGGAAAGCGCGGCTTTGAACCCCCGAGGCCAGCAGGTACAGCAAGCTGCTGGTCCATGGCTCAGCTGCTGGGACCAGGTCAACCGGCAGATTGGGCACGTGGCCCGGCATAACAGGACATCCACTGAGTTCTCACATTCCCAACGTCCTTCTGTCCAGAACCTCTCCGGCGCAGGTCTTGCTGTTTTTATGGGCCCCAGAAAAAAAATCGTCCCAGTGGGTCGTGCCCCGTCCAGGTTAAGCAGCGGAGGTTCAGCTCGTTGCCCGTGCAGCTGGCGAATGAACAAAGCAAACGCGGTGAACTCGGTGATCCAGACTCAAACAGGCCCGGGCACACGCTGCTTTCGTTCCCGGTGTTGTTGACGGCTGTGCCGTCGCAGCCGTCGCCAGCTAAGCAGCAACGCAGAGCCCAGGAATCTTCCGCCATCCCAAGCGATAACTTTGAGGCCGTGAGCTATAATCAGACATTATCTCCTGGCTGCGGACCAGTCAGCGAAAGCTCCACTCCTGCGAGAATCTGAAGTTGACGGCTGAGTTGCGGGATCAGTAGTGCAGGCCCGATGGCGCATGCCGCCCCATATTCCAGTTCACACCCAGGCGGTGGAGAGGGCCCGTGCACACCCCGTCACCGATCGTGGAAATGCGGCGGGTTAACTGGGAGAAAGGGCGTGGCATGGGCCTCATCACGGCCAGCAAGCTCAGGCACCGCCAGGATTCCTCCCCACCAAATTCAACTTAAAAGAAATAATCTGCTCAGAAGGTAAGCCTGGCATTGTTAACCTAAATTCACATCCTCAAAGAAAGTGTCAGATTTCCCGTCTCGACTTCAATGTACGAGGTTGAAGTACATTGCACAATGTACATTGTCCAAATAGGTTGAATTCGAAAACGGGAAATCTGATTCTTTTGTAGGAATGTGATAAGTTTAGCAATTACCAGCATAGCTTCCGAGTAGATCTTTCTTAGAGCTGATGGTGGGGAGAATCCGGTGGTGCCTGAGCTTGGACGTGATGAGGTCATGCCGTGCATCTTCTCATTACCGCCGATCATACATCGGTGACAGTGTGCACGGCCCTCTCCACCGCCTGGGTGGTGAAGTGGGTAGGGGGACTGGCCCATCGCCAGCCTGCACTGTGTCCCGCAACTCGCCCGTTCCTACTCAGAACTCGCAGGAGTGGAGGCTTTGTGACCGTTCCTGGTACCAGGAGATCATGGTCTGTAAATGAGCTCACGGCCCTCAAAGTTATTATCGCGGGATGGCGAAGATCCTGGGCTCTTGCGTTTGCTGCTCCAGCTGCGACGGCTGCCCGACGGCACAGCCGTCAACACGGGACGAAAGGCGCGTGTGCTGGCTGTTTGACGCTTGGTCACGAGTCACCCGTGCATTAGTTTTTATCTGCAGCTGCACAGCAACGAGCTGAACCTCCGCCGCACCTACTGCCCTGAATCTGGATACGGGCACGACCACGGACCGAAATCTTTTTCTGGACCCATCGGCAAGACCTGCGCCGGAGAGGTCTGGGAGAGGGACGTTGTGGAATTTGAGACTCAGGGAGTGACGGAGTCGTATGCCGGGCACGTGCCCAATCTGCCGGTTGACGGTCCAGCAGCTGAGCATTGACCAGCAGCTGCTGTACCTGCTGGTCTCGGAGGGTACAAAGCGGCTCCGTCCGTACCGCGTTAGCCCGGCGGCGAATCAGACCACTGAATATGTCAGGTAAATATGAAAACACTTGATTATAATTCATAAGCAATGAATGTTGGAAAACTTCTTCAACGTATCATTTGGGTTGCCTCATGCCAGATCAGTTGTTTAAGCATTACTCTCATTATACGTTATGCCATAGGATGTCATAATAGGCTATGTACGCTATTCTTGCTGAATAGTATTGCCGTTACATTTAGGACTCGGCCACTGTAATAATGTTCCTGTGCATATTGTAAGTGCGTGTTCTTCAAAATACCTACAGTATGGATCTAGTCAGCGCCGCGACTGGTGGAAAAGTTGTATAAGTTAAAAATCCTCACAAGGTAATATATTGTGAGTCAATCATGAAGGCATGGTTTTTGTTTTGCAGCCACGGTGAGGGTGTCCATAAGAAGTGGAAGAGACGGAAAGCAGTACTATATCTAATACGTACATCCGTACAGCGAAGTTTATCTCTCAAACAACACATAGAGTTTTGCCAATAGGACAATCAGAAGTCCAATGTCTGGTCCCTGAAATCTGTATTGGAGCCTAAGAACGGCCCCATTTTTTGCACGTAAAATGAGTTTTCCAAGCAAGAGCTCAAGCAGCCATCGTTCATACGCGAAGTTACCTTTTTGCCCATCGTTTGCCGCCAATGGGCCTGGTGTTTACCTACGGCGGGGCCGGTGGCGCTCAACATACGGGAGACTGCCACGGTTCCGGGCGTGGGCGGTTTATAGCGGACATTTGAATCGGCTCCGGCGCCTCAGACGAATTCAAGTTTTCGAAACCAACTGTGAATGCCCTGTACTTTTTGACTCCAAGCGCCACAAAGGAAATTCTTTGTTTAGTTGATTCAATAGGAAGATTCACGCCCCCTCGATGACACACCCCTACTAGTCCATGACATATCGCAGTGTGAAGTCTTTTTTCTAATTTTCCCAAAAATTTCCTTCATATGACGTCATCAAAGCCCAAAAACTAAAAACTTTAGTTTTTTCATGAAAATTGAGCACTGTTTGTGAGAAACAGAATGTCAGAATCCGTGTTCGGCAGCAATTACTTCAATACTTTATGCACCACAAGCGGCGTACATTGGACAACTTTCAGAGAAGTGAAACATTCCCTTTAAATACATACCACTGTCAATGCAAGAACGTATTTAAACATTAGACGGATAAAGTTGTGATTGCTTTTACAGAAAGTATTTACAGGACATATAGCTCAAGCTTGAAGATGGTTGCTTTAAATCCGAACATTTTGTTTAAAATTACAGTCCCACATCTTCGAACATTTCTTTTCGCACTGATGTGATGATAAACACTGATCTAGTGATATGTTCGCAGTTCGAGCACCAACAAAACACATAAATTTTACGCGCTGTCACTTCCAGGCTTATCGAGAAAAACACGCCCCGCAACCACGATATATTTCAAAAGTATTATAATCATGCTTCTTGTTACGGATACAACTTGATGTGCCGACATAACTGATTTAATATCATGGAGCGGATGCGAGCATCAATACTGCATATTTGTGTTTATTTTGAAGGCCGGTGTGCCTGCTAATTCATTTATACGCCATCACAGATATGAAGCCAGGACTCCGGACCTCTGTTCAAAGCTATAGTACATCCATATAACCAATGACAAGAGAACGTTTCAGGCCATCATGAAGTAGTTAAATGATGTCGCAGGGTCTAGGTGGATACTTAATAAACTGAAACTGAGCCACCAATGCAGGAGTTCCTTACAACTTGCACATAAACCCCCAACGACACGGCTTTGATGTCGGCACGATACGGCGAAGAGCGAGAAATGGGTACGTTAGGAGCGCCCCATCGTGTTAGCTTACCGACCATGCGAGCTTTTGCTGCAACTGATACTATTTGAATGAATGGATTTGAGTGCAGGCTGTCAATCTCGAACATATGGTCTGAGCATGTATCACTATTCACTATGCTGCATCATATTTGCTCAGACAAAAACACGCCAGCGAGATGAAGTAAAATTAGATATTGTGTTTGCATGTGATACGAACTCTTCTTGTGTATGTACATATTACGTTTTGCCTGAATCCAGACTTAAGCTGGATGGAATATTAGTACTGACAAATATACGCGTTCTTGATGATAATTCTCGCAAACTATGCGATAAAAAAGTAATAACGTGAAATTATTTCAGTGTGTGCTAAGAAGTGGGAGTGTCAACTTAACGTTTTGATTGATCCGGTTACAGTCACAATGCTTTGAGTAGAAATGAGTCGTCTAAAAATCCGCCATCTTTTCGTCGTCCCGGAGTTGAGTGGAGTTACGTTGAGTCGAGCTGTCATGACACTCCGATCTCCGATCATCATGACACAATAATACCTTTTCATCTTGAGTCCCGCGACTGCTGATTATAAACAGCTAGTCTAGTTGGCACAATGCGCATATTATCACTGTTCAGTGAAATAACGTATCTAAACTTTAAAAGTGACTGTAAGACCTTGCAAACTTGCAAACGCTGGATTTAACCTTTCGCGCCTCCGAATGTCAATTGGTCCACCGCCACCGCAATACTTAGCGATTAAAATAGATCAGCTTTGCCAGACAGCGATAAATTGCCAAAGTTAAGCGATGAGTGGTGACGGGGTTCATTAGGCTATTCAAATTACAGAGTGCAGCCATCCTCACAATGCTGACTGGCAAGCAGAAGGTCTAATCACGCCGATTCTTCAACTTCAGTGTCAAAGTTCACGCTCGAGGCGACTCTTTGATCTCAGTTCGGAGTCAGATGATGCCGCACAACGGTTATAAAGTTGCGCGACCGTTCACTGCCAGTGTGTATCAACGAGTTTGCATTCCGCATTCTCCGAAACGGCTCATAACAAAGTTTGACTGGAGAGTGTGAAAAGTTAAACCGTTGACTGATGCAGTGTCGTTAACGTTCATATTGACAAATATATAAACAGTCAACTCCTCATATTAATTTATTAAGTATGAAATAATGATCTTACACATGTCAAAATGTTTATTATTTGAAAAAAAAATATACTCCTAATATGCGAAACAAGCTTTTCGGCCTAAAGCCATTATACAAGTTGAAAACTTGATAATGGCCTTTAGCGCCGAAAGCATTGTTCGCATATTAGGACAGTATATTTTTCCAAAAAAAACAGACATTGTAAGATCATTATTGCATACGTTATAATCATTACCAAGTCACCTATCCTCTACACACAAAAAAATATTAATTATTGGATGACCAAGACGGCGTTTTCGTAATGTTACTTCCTCAGTTGGTCATTAAAAAGGGACATGTCCCTTTTTAATGAACAACTGAGGAAGTACCATTACGAAACGCGTCTTGGTCATCAATAAATTAATATGAGGAGTTGACTGTTGATGCAGTGTCATTCAAATGAGGACATCGAACCCGGTCAAGGTTACGGTAGCTCTGTCCAGGTCGCGTACGTCGTAGAAAACATCTGGGCCAGTTGTGGTGACCGATTGTCGCAGTCAAGATCACACCACATCGCCACATGGTCACGGTCTCCTGGCCCCCTGGGTTCAGATCAATGTACTGGTACAGCGTCAAAAATATACCAGGGTCTCACGTAAGGACCAAATCATGGTCCCTATCAGGACCAGACCATGGTCCCTATCAGGACCAGATCACGGTCCCGTTAAGACCAGGCCATGGTCCCTATCAGGACCGGACCATATTCCCCGTCAGGATCAGACCATATGTAACCCCTGTCAACGTCAGACCAGATCGGGGTCCTCATCAGCCTCAGCCCCAGGCCATGGTCCCCACCAGGACCGCCCGCTCCGCACCAGACCATGGTCCGGACGTGGTCCCCAGCCGTGGTCTGTATCTGCCCGCCTCCTCTCCTCTGCTCTACTCCCTCCGCTCCATCTGCGTCCATCAGCGTCGGCAGCTGCGGTTTGTATCTGGAGGCCCCCGCGGGAACCCCAACGTTCTCCACAGCGCCCCGGAGCCAGCGTCAGAGCCAGACACAACACGCCTGCCGCCCCCGTGCTGGTGCCTCACTCCGGCGGCTCACTGAGCGATTAGTGCTGGCGGAACGGGCACTGGGGCTATATTTAGCCAGAGGAGCTGGGAGAAAATGGAGCTGCTGATGGGTTAGCATGTAGATGTGATCTGAGCTAAAATGTTGCGGACTGGAGGATATGGTCGAGGTTTCATTTTGAGTGAGACATGTTATAACTGCGCAGAGGCACGTAGTCAGGATTTTTATCGGGGGTGGGGGGCACGTCGGGAAAAATCACATTTTGCTCCTCAGCCATATGCTGCTGACTGGGGGGGGGGGGGAGTGCGTTCGTCAAATAATCGCATTCTATCTAGTGTTAATTTATTTTGCTCGGGGGGCATGGCCCCCGTGCCCACCCTTGGCTACGTCCGTGTAACTGCGTAAGCGGTAAGCGGCAACATAATAGTCTCGCTTGAATAATCTTGTCATTCTGAAGGATGTGGGTCTCTTGTCAGGATCATCTTCGCTCTCGCTGCACCCTGCCAGCAACACCGCTCAACGATGAGTAATGGCCTAACGACCAGCATCACCACCATCGCTCACACACGCACACAGGCGCGCGCGCGCGAAGAATCGACCCAAGGTCGGGGCATACATCGTCCAATTGCTATTCGGCTCGCGTGCATTATATACGAGCATCAGTGGCGGTGATATAGCAGTCTGGTCTGGGGAGCAGCACCGCTCGGTGGCCGCTGGATGCAGCCGGGAGCAAGGATACGGATTGGGCCTTCGCACGCCACGAAATACTCGCTACACAATCTGTGGTTGAACAGAACGGAGTGCAGGAGCTTCCCCGACAATGCTTACAGGGGTTATTCAGTTACAGAGGCAGCAGAAAGTTATACAAAAATCAGTTCTCTATGGCCGGTATCAGCCAACGCTGTGAAGGTCAATGGGACCATTAAAAGCTGAAAACAAATAATGAAAAATAAAACTAACACGAAGCTGGCAAAGCAATGTCATCAGCTTCTGCCGATAGGTGAACAAATTATGCAACATTTCCGCACAACTAAACTTATTTCAGTATCACGCATACCTTGCGTAATGCGTATTCCCCATGCTAACAGCACATAGGCGTAGGAGCCGGGGGGGCAGGGGGGCATCTGACCCCCCAACATTTTCGGATTTTAACATTACGCCTATGGACGGTGCATGGAAAGAATCGAACTTCAAGATGCCTTTTGCCCCCCAATTCTAAATGAGTGGCCTACGCCTGTTAACAGCATGTTATATATTGTATTGTACAGTCCAGGGTAAATGTTCTGTCCACTACCACCTCAACCGTAACGATTGTTCCCGGTAAATAAATATTTCGTGAAAACGGCTAGTAGCAGGTCCTTCAGTGCTCTATTCGAATAAATCTCCTTTCCCTGGCGCGATGTTGTTTTTGTCTGACGGAAGCTAGCAGTACGAAAGCATTCTTAAAAGCTTCTGGTTAGCGCCAGCCCATTTAGTTCAATGTCAACGTTGGTCTATCGGTCTGTTTGCTCGGATGCTACATGCAGTGGAATATATTGAAACTATTTTGTCCTCTACCTGATCCAGGAGAGAGGGTATAGAATTGCATGGGATTCCACTGCGTGCAGCACCGACAGACAGACGCAGAAACAGCGGACAGAACTTTTGCATGGACAGAACATTTACCCTAGACTGTACAGTGTACATGTATTTATTGGTTGAATGCCCGACAAATCCCAGCGAATACGGTAGCCAGCCAAAACAGACCATGTTATCTCCGCGTGATTGACAGTCAGATTTATAAAAGGCTCTGCTTCGATATAGCGTCATTAACTCCAACTGTTGGATCCCTAATCCCCCACCAACAATACTTAAGAAGTGTTAGAGAAGTCACGCCCGGAGCTTCGCTGGCAGTTGTCTATCGTTCAAGCGAGCTTTTCGAACAGCTTGCCTATATGTAGGTCGAGTGAGCTTCGCCAGCAGCTGTCTATCGTTCGAGCGAGCTTCGCCAGCAGCTGTCTATCGTTCGAGCGAGCTTCGCCGGCAGCTGCCTATGGTTCGAGGCAGCTTCACTGGCAGCTGCCTATGGTTCGAGGCAGCTGCCTATCGTTCGAGTACCTAAGCTTCACTGGCATCTGTCTACTGTTCGAGAGAGCTTTGCCGGCAGCTGCTTTACGGCCGAGCGAGCTTCGGTGTGAGCTTCCAACATCAGTCTCCTCTCCGTCTGGCGAGACTATTCTCAGAGCCATGCTTTACGACCGCCTCATCTGCGCGAGCTGCTGCAACCTGGGCCGGCACGCCCCTGCAACGACCTTTATACCTCGTTATAGTGGCAAACGGCCCACACTGGTGCTGTTAAACGCCGTTCCGGCGGCCAGATTATCATAGACGGCACTGAGAGGCCGACCCTCCGGCGGCCCAGTCGGCCAGAAGCACCTCTCCACATCACCTGCACTGCGCGACCAGCCGAAATCTGGCAGCAATGACGGGCCGAAATCTGGCAGCAATGACAGTGACCACGAATATTGTATTACTAAATGACAATGACAGTGACTAAATATTGAGCCTGAGGGGAGGAGATATGTGTTTAGGCCTGTGATGGACGGAGAAGGGATGTATATGTGTCTGTGTGTATGCCACACACATGGAAGGAGAACACAAATATAGCATGAAGCTGTCGCTGACCCTGGCTTCCCGCAAACAACGTCGCCAATGCAGTGACTACACTTATAGGATTAACAGCATCTGATTTTGGTACGTGCCTTAGATCATTTAAAATATAGGTACATACCTCTGGTTGAAAAGTATAGATTTTCCTGGAATTCATCCCATGATGACTGCTAAGTAAAATAACTGAACAGGTAAGGCCCCCAACCAATGAATGCTTCCGTGACATCACCGCACAATCCGACTTGGTACTCTCTGACCAGCCCAAAACACCCCTACTCTCCCCGCGGGCCAGCAGCGCGGCATCCCAGTACAGCATCCCAGTACAGCATCCCAGTACAGCATCCCAGTACAGCATCCCAGTACTGCCATCCCAGTATTGCCATCCCAGTTACTGCCATCCCAGTACTGCCCATCCAGTCAGATCCCAGTACTGCATCCACAGTACTGCATCCCAGTACAGCAATCCCAGTACAGCATCCCAGCTACAGCATCCCAGTAACTGCATCCCGTACATGCATCCCATACAGCCACTTCCAGTACAGCATCCCAGTACAGCATCCCAGTACAGCATCCCAGTACAGCATCCCAGTACAGCATCCCAATACAGCATCCCAGTACTGCAGCCCAGTACAGCATCCCAGTACAGCATCCCAGTACAGCATCCCAGTACTGCATCCCACGCCATCCTAGTACTGCATCCCAGTACAGCATCCCAGTACTGCATCCCAGTACTGCATCCCAGTCTGCATCCCAGTACAGCATTCCAGTATACAGCATCCCATGCTACAGCATCCCAGTACAGCGCATTCCAGCTACAGCATCCCAGTGCAGCATCCAGCCTAACAGCCATCCCAGTACTGCCATCCCAGATACTGCATCCCATACAGCATCCCAGTACTGCCATCCCAGCCTACAGATCCCAGTACTTGCATCCCAGCTACTGCATCCAGTACAGCATCCCAGTACAGCATCTTTCATCCCAGTACAGCAATCCCAGTACACATCCGTACAGCATCCAGTACGCATCCCAGTACTGCACCCAGTACTCGCCATCCCAGTACAGCATCCCAGTCACAAGACCACTCCAAGTAACAGCCATCCCCAGGACAGCATCCCAGTACAGATCCCAGTACAGCCATCCCAGTCAGATCCCATTACTGCCATCCCAGTACAGCATCCCAGTACTGCATCCCAGTACTGCATCCCAGTACTGCTCTCAGTACTGCACCCAGTACAGCATCCCAGTACTGCATCCCAGTACGCATGCCCAGCGACATCCCAGATGCATCCCACGAACATCCCAGCTTACAGCATCCCCGACATCCCATACAGCATCCCAGTACAGCCATCCCAGTACAGCATTACCCCAGCTACAGCATCCCAGTACAGCATCCAGCTACAGGCATCCCCAGTATAGCATCCCAGTACGCCCATCCCAGCTACGCATCCCAGTACAGCATCCAGTACAGCATCCAGACTGCATCCCACGCATCCCAGTTACTGCATCCACGAATCCCCAGTAGGGGCATATCCCACGACTCCAGTACTGCACATCCCACGCATCCCAGTACTGCATCCACGACATCCACAGTACTGCCATCCACGACATCCAGCTACTGCATCACGCCATCCCAGTACTGCATCCCACGACATCGCCAGTACTGCCATCCCACGACATCCAGTACTTGCCATCCCACGACATCCCAGTACAGCATCCACGCCCATCCCAGTACTGCATCCTACGACATCCCAGTTACTGATCCCAACATCCCAGTACTGCCATCCCACGACATTCCCAGACTGCCATCCCAGGACATCCCAGTAGGCATCCACGCCATCCCAGTACTGCATTTCCCACGCCACCCAGAACTGCAGTCCCACGACATCCCAGTACTGCATCCCCGCCATCCCAGTTACGCCATCCCACGACATCCCAGTACTGCATCCATGACATCCGTAGGGCATCCCACGCATCCCAGCTACTTGCATCCCACTGAATCCAGTAGGGCATCCCACGCCATCCCAGCTTACTGCATCCACGCCATCCCAGTACTGCAAATCCCACGACATACCCAGACTGCCCATCCCACGACACCCCATACAGCATCCCACGCCATCCAGTACTGCATCCCACGCATCCCAGTACCTGCTCATCCCATGACCATCCCAGTTAGCGGCATCCCACGCCATCCCCAGCAGGGCATTCCCACGCATCCAGTAGGCATCCCACGACATCCCAGTACTGCCATCCCACGACATCCCAGTACTGCATCCCCGACATCCCCAGTACGCATTCCCACGCCATCCCAGTACTGCCCATCCCACGCCATCCAGAGGGCATCCCACGCCATCATACTGCATCCCACGACATCCAGCTATGCATCCCACGACATCCCAGTTACAGCTCCCACGCCATCCCAGTACTGCATCCCACGACATCCCAGGTACTGCCCATCCCACCGCCATCCCAGGGAGGGCATCCCACGCCATCCAGTAGGGCATTCCCACGACATCCCAGTACGCTCCCACGAACAATCCAGTACTGGCAATCCCAGAATCCCAGTACAGCATCCCAGTACTGCATCCCAGTACTGCATCCCAGTACTGCATCCCAGTACTGCATCCCACGCCATCCCAGTACTGCATCCCAGTACAGCATCCCAGTACTGCATCCCAGTACTGCATCCCAATACTGCATCCCAGTACTGCATCCCACGCCATCCCAGTACTGCATCCCAGTACAGCATCCCAGTACAGCATCCCAGTACTGCATCCCAGTACTGCATCCCAGTACAGCATCCCAGTACTGCATCCCAGTACTGCATCCCAGTACTGCATCCCACGACATCCCACGGCATCCCAGTACTCACACTGGACGTTGAGCCGCACTGCCGTCCGCTGTCGGACGCGCCAGTGGCGATGAGACGCGACACACGTGACCGACTGGCCGGACAGCTCGCGCGTCACGTTCAGCGTCACGTGACTGCGGGTCGTGAAGAGCTGCGTTCCCGCGGCGGCGCTGATTGGCGTCACGGTACGGCGGCTGAGTGACGTCACGTTGCGCTCGGCGCGGCCCAGCAGCCACGTCAGCTCGGCCGGCGGCAGCGACCGCTCCGAGACGCAGGTCAAGGTCACGGCGACGTTCTCCTGGACGGCCAGAGGCAGGTCGATGGCGGGCCGGGAGTCGCCGACCAGGAGATACGGCTCCCCGGGTGGCACTGGGGACAGAGACGACAGCGCCAGTCACAAGCGGAACTTTATGAACTCGGCCGGGGGGCCCTAATGTTAATTTGATAGATTTTAACTCCATTCTTACCATGCAACGCCATAGACCTAATGTAAAATTTGAAATCATTGGGGGGGGCTCGGGCCCTCCCAAGAGATATTAAAGTTCCACCCCTGACACGCACATGGTGACACGCACATGCAGCCAGAAGCTAGAACACATTTATTTATGGACAGTGTTTCTTACTGGTCAAAGGTGTTATATTACTTATGTGGAATATTGTGAGTCGTGACAGAAGAGCTCTTTTTCTTTCGATTTCTGAAATTTATCGCATAAACAAGGTCTCAAAGATGCGTTATTGTGTGATACGACTGCGAAACAATCCCATGCGCCACCCACACACAGTGCACAGCGCAGTGTTGCAGGTGAGTTAGGGCAAAGCTTCTCCAGCAAATTGGGTGGGGCTGAGCTGGGAAAAATTGCTGTAACCCGCCATTGGCTGTGGGGGAGCGACCCATCCCTCAGGGTCCCAGTTTTCACATAGCTCAAAAACGAAACAGTGCTATCCAACGCAAAACTTCGGGTTCCTCTCCTACGCTCAAGTTGGACGTCTGCCAATTTCTGCAAAAATAAAATAATAATTTTGAAATTTTCGAGATTATAATCAAATTTAGTGACACGACTTTTTTTGATGCAAATTAATCAGGTAAACTTTGACAGGCTTTAACTGATTCGTTCCCAAAAAAGCGTCCCGTGGGTCGGCCGGCACAGCAGTTAAAGGCAATTTAAACCGCCATGGGAAAGTATGTGGAATGATGGAGATGGTGCCACTCATCTGGGACACTATTGACGTCTTCATCATTCACATACGTTTCCCCAAGGCAGTATATCCCCTTTAACTCGCTTGTTGACGGCCAACCAGTGAAGCGGTGACCTATATTTGAACCAAATAGTCACAAGGCACATAATTGCCAAAATCCAATAACAAAACCTATGTCAAAAGTAGCAAAATGACAAGGGCTAGAAATAGCTATCTCGATGTTGCTGACAATTGTGTGTTTGACCCAAAGTTCATTTTTGTAATGCCCTAAAAAAGGAGCTATCGCAAAAACCCACAATGTACATAGCCTTAAACAAAATTTCAAAGCATATCTGGATTTTGATGATGGTGGATGGCTTGCCTTAAACAGTATCGAGATTGAGAACCTCGATGACATATTTGTTTTTTAAGTACGTTTTTAGACTTTTAGTTACCAGATACATAAAAATAAATTGACCTCGTGTTTCTAGACAATCTGGTTGGAAAACATGCCTTTTTGTATTTATATTGTATCCATTCATATGCCTGACCTTTCATGACCTACCTTGACCTTATTTGGGCGGTGTGTAAATGGCTGCTAAAATCGAATTATGTATATGGTTACAAAATACTCAAAGAACCATGCTGTCGCATGACCTCTTGCCAATAGCGACCTGATTACCTTTGTTACAAATTTTATTTTTGCCTTATACGGGAGGATCCATCATACCATTTAAAGCACTTTGTGCGATAATAGTTTCAACTTAGATAACTGTAGTGACTGTAGTTAGTTACTACAGTCATCTATTGTCTCAATATAAAAGCTTTGGATGGAACAGTTATGGCCAAAAAACTTTCAAATATTGAGACATAGATAACTGTAGTAACTACTACAGTTACTACAGTTATCTAAGATTGAGACTATTATCGCACAAAGTGCTTTAAAAGGTATGATGGATCTCCCGTATAAGCAGAAATAAAATGGTCAAATTAGGTCACTATTGGCAAGAGGTCATGCGACATATGTTCTTTGAGTTATTTTGTACATATACATAATTCGATTTTAGCAGCCATTTACACACCTAGTCCAATATAAGGTCAAGGTTAGGTCATGAAAGGTCAAAATTGGAAATGGATAAATATAAATACAAAAAGGCATGTTTCCAAACCAGATTTGTCTCAGAAACACAGTAGTGCAATTTATTTTTTATGTATCTGGTAAACAAAGCCTAAAAACGTACTTTAAAAAGTTATGTCATGAGGTTCTCAAATCTCGTACTTCGGAAGCCATCAATCATTCAAAAATACAGATATTGCTTTGCAATTTTGTTAAGGCTATTGTACATATTAAGGCTATTGTCTTTTGCATATGCTCCTTTTTAAGGGCATTTCAAAAAATGAACTTTTGGGGGTCAAAAAACACAATTTTCCCACATCCGAGATAGCTATTTTCTACCCCTTGTCATTTGCTATCTTTTGACATTTTGTTATTGCATTTTGCATTATGAATGGCCTTTGTACTATTGGTTCCAAAATAAGCGTCCCGCTTCACTGGGTTTGGCCGGCACAGCAGTTAAAGGGAATATACTGCCTTGGGGAAAAGTATGTGGAATGATGAAGATGTCAGATGAGTGCCCAGATGAGTGGCACTCATCTCCATCATTCCACATACTTTTCCCATGGCGGTTTATTTCCTTTAACTGCTGTGCCGGCCAGCCCAGCGGGACGCTTATTTTGGAACGAATAGTACAGCCTGTCAAAGTTTACCTGATATTTGCATCAAAGTCGTGTGTAGCAACTTCACTAAATTTGATATAACTCGAAAATTTCAAATATTTCTTATTTTATTTTTGCATTGCAGACTTCAACTTGACGTAGGAGAAGGAACCCGAAGTTTTGCGTTGGTAGCACTGTTCGTTTTTGAGCTATTGTGAAAACCCTGAGGGAGAGGGGTCGCTCCCCCACAGCCAATGGCGGGTTAAGTAATTTTTCCCAGCTCAGCCCCCCCCCCAATTTGTCTGGAGAATCTTTGCCCCTACTTCACTGCACACTGCGCTGTGCACTGTGTGTGTGTGCATGGAGTTGTTTCGCAGTCGTATCACACAATAACGCATCTTTGAGACCTTGTTTAGCGATAATTCCAGAAATCGAAGACAAAGCTCTTCTGTCACGACTCACAATATTCCACATAATAAATATAACACCTTTACCAGTAAGAAACACTGTCCATAAATAAATGTGTCTACTTCTCTGCCATGTGCGTGTCACCATGTGCGTGTCAGGGGTGGAACTTTATATCTCTTGGGGAGGGCCCGAGCCCCCCCCCCC